>NKCK01000026.1:0-265210 GCA_003946995.1 Fusarium oligoseptatum
ATGATGAAAACTATGATGATGAAAACTATGATGATGAAAACTATGATGATGAAAACCACGATGATGAAAGTACTCGGGATAAAAATAATAGCGGTCATAAAAATTAGAGCGATAATAAAAATAATAGCGGTGGCGATAATAAAAATAATAAAAATAAAAATAATAAAAAGGTACTTAACTATATATTAGCTTTATATAACCGAAATATAAACTACTAAACTATATTTCTACTTATTTTATAGGCTATAGTTAGAGCTTTCTTAGCTTATTAATATATAGCGTTATATTACTACTTATTATATCTCTATATTAAAAAGGCCACTATGTTAGTATTGGGATATGATGCTATGATGTGTTAGAAATGTGTTTTTTATTATACTTAAAGCCGGGATAACCGACAGGCAAGATCGAGCGTTCGGTGATCGACACAATAGCCCGACAATGCTCCAAAATGGGAAATTGCGGTTCAGCAATGTGTCTTCGGGCTGGGCACCCCATAAGAGGGATCTCTAGAGCCCAAAGTGGGTGAGCGGTTCCAGGCGACTGATGATCGAAAAAGACCGACCTCCAATGGCACGTCAGCCGAAGCCGACGTCCAGCATCGCAATCTGGATCCAGAACGGCCACGACGAACCGAACCTTCGCCCCTTATTCCCAACCTCCAAGGCCTTTACGCTCGCAGAACCATAGACCCTATGGTATTTGCCGTGGAGGCTTCGGTGACGACGTCGAATCAATTCCTATGGACTGGACGATGGAGAAAGCTCAGTGGATCTGTCATGAAAGGAGGTGACCCAGATATGACGCTTGACGTCACTAGTCTAACAAGAGACACCAACATTGAACGAAACTCTAACAAAGAAGTGACAACCGCAAGCCTTACAAGACACACTAACGTGGAACGAAACCCCAACAAAGGAGCTCACGGTCACCAAGACGCCAGTACTCGTCATCTTGATATTCTCTTCTAATAGTAATCATGAAATGATAGAAAGGCCCCAAGGCAATTTGACAATCTTAGAATTCCATGTGAAAATGTAGCTACATGTATGATATCAGATATGCCAGGTATAGAGAGCACTCGCATTGCCCTAACCCAGAGATGCCCGAGTCGATCCATGCTGTGCATACAGCAGCTCGAGGAGGACCGCATCCCACGCACAAGGAGCCATCGACGCCCTCCGATAGATTGGTGTGACGGTGGGAAAGATTGATTTCAAGAAGTCGGGAGTCCATGCCGTGTCCGGTCTACCTTATGACGGCACAGAAATGTCTATCTATCATATGCTTTTCATGACTCTGGAGCTCCGTGCCATGACTTGAAGGCTGCGCGCCATGACTTTGACCAAGTCTTTGAGTGCTGCTGAGCCTTGGGCCACTTCGCGCTTTTTCACGTTTGGCAAGCGACAGACGATAACGTTGAGATAGCACAGTAGTTTAAAGAAATGGGAGCAAAACGAAATCAATTAAATGCACACTTGTAGTTTGTTCATCCGTTCACCTTTTTACCAAAAATCATTTCTTCTCCCTTGGACTCTTTGAACCCTATCACCTCCACACTCCCCATTCATTACTCTCCCCTATTGAAACCTGGAAAAGGTTCGAAACCGCTTCCAGTAGCGATCGGGGTCGACGTCTGGGTCACCCTCGAGGTTGACAATCCGACGACTGGCTCTGATCATTTGGAACACTCTGTCCATGGTGTTTGGGTCGAGAAGAGTCTTCCCCTCCTTGGACTTAGAGACGTCCTCGTGACTGTAGGAACTCTTCCGTGTCGTGTTAATGTCTCCAAAGATGAAAAGAGCAGACTTGTGTCGGGTGAGCGCGACATTCAGGCGACGTGGATCGGCGGCGAAGGATGGCCCTGTTTTTGCCGTCACGCAAAGAGCGACGACAATGATTTGGGCTTCTCGACCCTGGAATGTGTCAATGGTGGTGCAAACAACCTCCCGCAGGACTTGATTTTCCCTGAATCGCTTCTGCAGGGCTCGCATGTTGGCCCGGTAGGGAGTAAGAACGGCGACATCAGCTGGTTGGATGGAAAGTTCCTTCATCATTGGCTCGAGGTACTTTTCTATACAGTCTGCCTGTCTAGGATTGAGTCTCGAGGGATTGTCCGGGTAGTTGCGACAAGGACAATTGAGAGTGTTGAAAAATACGGGGAGGAGACTGTCTGGACTACCCGATGGGAGGTGGTGCTTGATCTTGACGTATTGCTCGACCTTGATGCCGAGGGGAAAGTCGATTGGGCGACAGATGGGACTGTACTTGAAGTAAGGTTTGATGTCATCGTAAGAAGCTTCAAGCATCATGTCGAATAGACCTTTTGCCATCCGATGCTGGGTATGTAGGTGGAAAACTGGAATCCCAAGGTGCATGAACCAAGACAGCCATGAAATCTCGGCCTCACCAACGAAGCGGTTGGTTGGTAAGTCGGGATGGTCTCGGTGGCGGTCAGCGCGTCGAACATCAAGTCTCTCAATCGCTGTAGCAAGAACTGGGGCCAGTTGCTTGGGATCACCGACAGCAATCATGGGCCGAGGGGTGTTGCCGAATACCAAGAGTCCATCTGCGCGAAAGAGGGTGCCTGCTTCGTCAAAGACAACTGCTTTTGCCATTTTCGAGTTGAAGGTGAGGTATGGATCGTAGCTGGACGCAGCTGGAGTGGTAGCGACGACATTGGCGCAGGAAATGACGTGCGCCATGAGATCAGTAAGTGATCTGTTCTGAAAAGACTTTGTATAGCGCTCGAGGTACTCCTCCGGAGTAATCAGTCCACGGGCCACACGAACCAGAGGGATAAAGTCTGTGTAGTCCCGATGAAAAACTTTCGGAGTGGCAGAGACGAGAGAGCCAAGGTGCTGGTGAAGACTCCAGAGTTCGGCGCAATCATGGGAGGTAAGAGGGGGTGCAGTCTTTGAACCCAGGGCGCGGAGGGTCCACCAACAAAGAGAGTGCTCAAATCTCCAAGGAGAAGAGTTCCAAATGCCAATCTCCTCAAAAGGAGTGCCCACCAAAGCCTTGAAACAATTCTCGCGCTCCATCTTGCCGTTGTAGCCACGAACCAACATCAGCCGCTTGACAGGGTACCCAGCGCCAGCGAGTGTGCTCACGGTGGACTCGACAATGTTGCTGCTTCTCAAGAGAATGTTGTCGGTAGCGACGTTGGACGCGGCGCTGACGTACAGCTTTCGGATTGAAGGGTTCAAACAAAGGAGTGTGATAAGGATCGAAGCGAGGTGTGATTTGCCCATTCCAGGAGCAGCCGAGACGAGACCGATGCCGAAATGAAGTTTGCCAAAGTACTCTTGGGCTCGCTCACGGTCATCTTCAAAGACATGGGCGAGGCACGCGTCGCGAACTTCAGCGGTGACGCCGTCAAAGGCATCGAAGTGGGGGAAGCGGAATGACGATGCCGTTTTCCACACACGCCAGAGGCCTTGGCCGATGAGAATGTCGTTCAGAGCCGCTCTTTTTCCCTTCGAGAGCGTGTCGTTAGCCATCACAGTAGGCCAAGTGCCAGGTCTGCTCAGTCGGTTGACAGCATCGATGCGCTTCCTCTCGTTCGCAATGCCGGACTCGCAAATGAGTTTCAAGGGGATCCTTTCGGTGTCGAGAGCCGACCTGTAGTCCTTGGACGCTTCTGGAGTGTAGTTTCGATCTTTGCCAGATGCTGGCCGTCTAAGACCGAGAGCGATACGATTGTCGAGATCCACGCGTCGTAGGAGATCAGAGGCGTACGTGAGCTGAACGACAGTCCACGTAACGTTTCGAGGTTCACGAGAATCGTCCGGGTCTTCTATGAGTTCGTTAAACTCCACGCGAGCTGGAGCAAAGTCTCCCTTTAGAGCGCGACGGGTGGCCCGCCAATGTTTCGGGTCCTATCAAGTTAGAGACCAAAACTTAGGGGACTGGACACAACTTACAAAAATCCCTTCAGGTTCCAGAAGACAGACAAATCGTTCAGTGGTGGTAGCAGGCTCGTCTCCAATCTTCTAGATCAGAGCAGGAAGCCACATGTTCTCAATCTCTTTGAGAGCGGCGTGAAAGTCCCAGAAGTCTTGAACGTGCATCTGAGTGAGGGCGGTGTCTCTCTGGTTGAAGTCATCGTAGTGAACCCTGGGCGAGAATCCTTTGCCTCGGTTTCGCGGAATTTGGTGATTGTATCGGTTCATGTCCCATGCATGACTGTTTCCTGTTAGCAGGCTGACACGGAGAGAAGGGGGAATGCTTACTTGTTACCATAGCCATAGTGAAAAGGCTTGAAAGACGAGGCAGCGACGCCAAAGAAATCTTCAGCTTGTTCTCCGGTTGCCTGAACGAGAAGCATAAAACTTCGCTGTTGGAGCAGCTCAGTGAGCTTGATGGTGCCCTGAATCGGTGCGTCCTCATTGATCCACCCATCGATGGTCTCATTCTCCCCACTAAATGGGATGCCAAAGCCAGTGACAGTAGGATCGCATGAAAGGTTGACGGAGACGATACAAAACTCGGTCGCTTTGCGGGAGGGGAATGCGTACTCAAGGTTCTTGGACTCGGCGTCGTTGAGAGGGCGATGGCTGATGGTGAAGTCATGGTTGGGAAACTTGCAAATGATCTCAAGTGTTCGGGAGGGGACCATGCGAAGGCTGGAAGAGTACCATGCGCGGACCTTGGTGTTAGCATCGCGAGGAACGGAAAGGCAAAGGCCAACATATGCCTCGGCGTTCTCGAGGCCTCGCTTGACGAGCAACAGAGAAAGTGAGTTGGTAGATGTCAAGATCATCAAGGCGCCAGGGGTGTTTGGTTTCTCAAGCATCAGGCCGCATTTGAGTGAAACCAGGGAGGTTTCAGAGCGAGGCTCGACTCCTCGCGCAATGATTGCGCTCGCCATGGCGGTGGTGTGCTTTGTTGTGGATGGAGATGATGCAGGAGAAGAGAGGTTACACAAAGAAATGCGGGAGAGTGAGGGAGTGAATGGCGGGGTAGATAAGATAAGAGAGTAACGCGCGAGAGAAGCGCGAGAGAAGCGCGCGGGAGGGAGACGCGTGAAGCAGTGATTCAGTATTGCCTGGTTGCCTGGTTGCCTGGAGTGAGGTCCATGCCTCAGAGCGGTCGACGCCTGTGTCACGAACCCAGCCACATTCAGCCACGATGGATTTTCAGAGGAGAGGAAAATGAGCACCACTTTCTAGCCACTCGTGCAAGGGACTGAAAGAAAAACACTGGCGGCTCTTGTTGTGTTTTGCATGCTTGCCACCTGGCTTTTTTACAAGGTCCAACGCTCAATGTTTACAAGACCAACACTACGCCCTATAAGTGAAACTTAGCCCCACAAAGAAATGGAGTGTCATTGTGATTATTATCTTGAGTCTTTGTTCCTGCGGTGGTCGTCGAACAGCAATGGAAGATTACATAAGCACCGCCGACCGGCGATGGGTTCCAACCCGGGCGATACGGCCCCATTCCGGAGCTTGGCCCCGGGACAACCATCACAGTAGAAACAGACAACATGAACATCGAGGATAACACAGTCATCTAAGTACTATTTATCGTTTGGACTTGAATTAATAAATTTCATGAAATTGTTTACAACATTCGTGTTCCTTTCTTTCCCGACGCACCGCTTTGGATGCCATCGACTCCTTGCCCATTCCTGGACTCTTAACACCAGTTGTCGCCGATCTCTCCTTTACCATGTCCTATATCCCCTATTGAATGGCGATTTTGATAGCCGACTTTAGACCGTTTAGCGGCGCATTCCAGGCAACACTCGCAGCTAAATCTCCAGAGCCCATCTCTTCCTGCGGGGGGGAAGAGCTCTTGACGCTCAAGCTCAGAATGCCTGTACGCTGCTCCGACAACTCTCGATCGGCACCGAGTCCGATATATGGCGAACCATATCCCAACGTGCACTCGCCGATCCAGCCCAGGCGCAACCTGAACCCTCCGCCCTCAGCCTTGGAAGGTTCTCTCGCCTTCGAGTACCGACGACTCGATGGTTGTCCATTCAGATGACCATAGCCTTCAAGTACAGGTGCTCGATACTCTGGCTGTCCTCAAGTCAGGGTCCATGGATATCACAAGCCTGCCGAGTCGCCTCTTATCCATGCTGGACCAATTGGCGCATGGATCTCTCATTTTCGTCTCCGCCGCCGAAATACTTCTTGACACGCTTACCACTGTAGGGTCCGACTCTCGCCTGTACGTCGCAAGAAGCTTCATGGTTGACTTTAACCCATCCCCGACTAGCCGATGCGGTCAACCCGTAGGTGCCTCCCCTAGCTCCTTGCCTCTAGGGCTAGGCAGGTCTTGCATCGTAGGCAAACAACGACTCAGTGGTCTGGGTCGCGGTGAAATAGCGTACAAGCCCCGTTTCAATCTTTAATACTTGAGTAACTATTGACCCGTGGTTACCCTATCTAAAGCTATCTCTCATTACGTCCACCTACAAGATGTTCAAACTGTGTCCCCACCTGAGTCGAGATATCTCTTAGTCTATCCCATGGAAAGGCAGAAAGAAGTAAAACGAAACCCAGCAATGGCAATGCAGTAGCAAAGTAAACCCAGAAATATTCATGACCTGGTGAGTATGTGTCAGACATGCTAAAAAGACTCGCTACCCACGCTAATGGCACAAAGACCATCGCTACGTATGTCAAGCGCTTAACGCTAGTAGCTTCGATAATAGAACGCCGTGATTCTTTTAGTTGTACCATAGAGGTTACCACTGTTATCATTTGCTCGACAGACCGATTAAAGTCTTGTAACTCCTCTCTTAGATAGTTCACGTCCTTAATAAGAGGCGTCCAGGGCTCTTGGCTATCTTCCAGTCGCAGGTGGTAGGCAATAATCTCGGAGAGTATCATAAGCTTGTACTGGCTGCGCTTGCTGCGTCGCCGCCAGCGTTGAAGGTCGACGATATCATCGTTGTGGAGCCGAGTTGTCGTGTCGCAGAGAGTATATTCGTAGTGCTTAGAGTAGCGACTCGTCAGGTAAATATAAAAGTTCCATTGAGAAAGAATGATGCGGATTGGGTAGTATCCTAGGCTTAAGAGGCTAGCTGAATCGGCTTGGAATCCTGGAGGCGGCTGCCTTTGGAACCAGTGAACCAGGTTGTTGAGCATTGAGCTTCTGTCCAATGGCCTACTAGCTTTGCCGGCAGCAAACGACGAGTATGATAGCAGGGGCTTGGCATCTTCGAATCCTCCATGCATAGTCTTAGCCTGGTAAATCTTATCGCGTTCGGTTCCGGATGCCTCTACCACAAGGGGCATAGAGTTGTCAACGAGAAATAGACCTAGCGATGTGAGACGACAGTCGGGGTTATCCATTGCGAAGCTCTTACAGATACGGCTGTCCCCCATAGACTTGACAAGAAACGCACAGCAGGCCCGAGAAAGGGCCAGCTGCCTGCCTGATAGAGGCTGTAATCGCCTGACATTTCGGGGGACATTTGAGTGTGTCTGTAAAGCATATGGGGCGTTCGCGAAGTCTTCTGACTTGCCGAGATCGACAACTTGCTGCCAATGGAGATGAATATAGTTGTTTGCAGAAATTATAGACGGTAGGACCGCGAGCGAGGGTGGTAGAGGTGCTTCCTCGATGTCTTGGAAGCTAGTATCCACATACTCGGAGAAGAATAGAGGGTCGACATCCAGGGCTTCTCCGACAACGGCTATGAGGCTCGGGCTGATATTCTCGATGAACAAGAGTCGTGTTGTGGCGGGAGGAGTTGTGGCAAGCAAGTCGACAAAGCCATTCTCCGCCAAGATAAACGGATCGGGCTCAGCTTTGCCTGTTACGTCGTGTGGATAGTCGAGAAAAACAATCTGGCTCTCGAACAAAGGCTTTTTGTTCAAGTGCTGGGATAGGCTTGAGATGCAGGGACTTGTCTGGGCTCGGAACTTGACGAAATCTTGATAGGAAGCGGGAGACATTTGGAGGTTAGATAAGGGGAATTGGAAGGAAAAGACTTTTTGAGTTCACTCGGCCCCTTTTAACCTGCCTCATTGTCATATTGGGCTTGTCGTACAGAGCGCCTGCGATCACCTTGAAGCATGAAAAACGGCATTTGAAAGAGCCTTGTTTTTGTGAAAAGGAGGGCATCGCCTAAAACGGCGATGTACAGAGCACAGCCCGCTTAGCGGGGCTGTGCTCTGACCAATAAGAGCGCGCTATTGCTCAACAGGGTTGAAATTACAATTATGTAGGAGCACTGCATGAAGCCTTCGTTTCGTACGAGGTAGTTATCATTGGTAGCCTAATTCCCAACTTTCTGCCGTTTATTCTTCCTCTGGGCTGAGCAAGGCAGACTCTCTCGTGACCTGTGGAGGACAGGAGTGCACCGGGTATTTGAGACGACTTTTGGCATTGTACAACCCTCTCTTCTTCATCATGATTACAACCACCAATACGCTCTTTTCAGACCTCACGTGAGTGTTTCCGAGCGTAAATGTTTGTTGATTTTCTCCTCCTTTCTCAACATCCCTCCGCATGCTAGCTCAACAGCACGACACATCTCGCGGATACTGCCTCTCTCAAACTCCGCGCTCTTTCGCTGTCTATTTACTCTCTCTGCATCAGCGATCTGTACCTTGAGATGAAATGGACTTCAACTCGTCGTCCGAGGTCACCCGCATCAATCCAGATGAGAGGTTACGGGCGAGGATTCGTCGCATATGTGAAGCGCCCCAAAATGGCCCGCCGAAGACAATTTTTGTGGAAAAGATTTGGCCAGAATTGGAAGAGAGCTATGGCATGATGGCTAAAGCCCTGGTCGAATACTGGAAGCGCCAACTCGATAAACATGGGATCCCAGCCATGGTTGAAGGGCGACAAAAAGTCCGCCGAATCTATCAGGAAATCCATGGACCGCCGGGAAAAAGATCGAATGAACAAGGGATCAGCAGGGCCGTATGAAAGCCTCGAGGAGATATTCAATGACGTCCATGATCTCGCAGGCATTCGAATTATCGTGGATTTTACACCACACGTCACGGAGGTCATTCAGTGCATCAACCAAGGCTTTAAGCCAACAAAAGCTCCCAGCATCTGGCGCTCTGATCGTCCAGTCGGGCAACTCTGGAGCGCCTTGTTTGGAGCCTACCAAGGCTATAACCATCCCGTCGAGTTCGACTCTGATATAGACGAGACTCTACAACGATACAGCAACGTCACAGTCGAGATTCAGGTCACATCCCTGGCAGAGAGCCTTTACAACCGTCTGGCTCATCCGTTGCTGTACAAGCAGAATTCGGGAACCCTTTCGCGTAAGGAAGAGATGGTAATCGACCTATCGCATGGGCTGGCTCTATGCTACTCTATCTGCCTTCTCCTGATGCAAGACAAGCTAGAGCAATCACCGCAGAGCTCGGGGCAACCAACAAAACTGCGGGATGCCATGAGAGGGGTTGCAATTGGACCTGGAGAGGAGGGGCAGGACAAGCTCCTTGGTGCGTTGGTGGATCAGATGCCTGGCCCGGTATCTCATGATTTAAGCCACCAAATCCCAAACGAGGCTGGGCCTGTATCCTCTGCCAAGCCCGTCCTCTCTGTGGATACATGCTTGGACATGCTCCACCGTTCAAGGGCAGAGGAACCACCGCCCGGTCAGCTTTGGGAATGGATGACCATCAGTTTGAAGTAGGTTGTGCCCCCATTTTACAACAATCGAATGCTAAACTGCCTGCTTAAGGAATCTACTTCAGCCTCTTCAGGAGACTGCGAAGCCCCAAATACTGCTTCCAACCTGGGAACAGGCGCGTTTTGACAGTGAAGACGTTCAGAGCCGCCCAAAATGCCACGAAGATACCCTGGATGATGCCAGATCTCGTATCAAGGCGTGGGTAAAAGATTCTCAGGCGCCGATCCTGTTCTGGTTACATGCTCCTGCGGGTACAGGCAAATCGACGTTGGCACGTACGATTATCGATGATCTTTCCAAGGATGGGAATCTCGCCGCTGGCTATTTCTTCAGACGTGGAGATGTGGAACGAAACAATATATCTCGAATCTTCCCTACCATCGCCATTCAGCTCTTGGAGACTCTGCCTCCCTTTGAGCCACTGCTTCGGAAGTCTACGAATGCCCGTTCTAGCGAAACGATCCTAAGGTTATGTCTTGAAGCCCAATTCAAGATTCTCCTCCAGACACCACTCTCAGGAATGCCTCCAGTCGACCAAAATAAACCAGCAATGGCCATCATCATTGAGGGAT
Organism: Fusarium oligoseptatum; assembly: GCA_003946995.1. Taxonomy (NCBI): domain Eukaryota; kingdom Fungi; phylum Ascomycota; class Sordariomycetes; order Hypocreales; family Nectriaceae; genus Fusarium; species Fusarium oligoseptatum. The sequence goes on from NKCK01000026.1 coordinate 10,198, forward strand.
TGGACGAATGTAATCAGTGCAAGAGCCTAAGCCGGCTTCCCCAGCTTCTCCGCCTACTCGCATCTCTTAAGGCCGTGGAATGTTTACGGCTCTGTGTGCTCATCACTAGCAGACCATCATATGCAATCTGTGGTGCCTTTCAAAATCTCAAAGGAGGGCGCCAATCCTACTGTGAGCTTGCGCTACATGAGGAGTACAAGGTTCAGATGACGGCCGAGATACGGCTGTACCTGGCGAGGGAGTTCAGAGCGATCAAGCAGAGAAAAGGAATACAGGTCGACCCTTGGCCAACGCGAGAGGATTTCGACTTCCTTTTCTCCGCGGCTACTACACCTTCACCTCTGTTCATCTACGCCTCGACCCTCATTCGCTTCGTTGGTCAAACAAGACCAGGATGCAAACCTACTGCTCAACTACAGAATTGGGTAGATGGGTGCCATCAAAAAGAGTCTCGGCTAGATGAAATGTATACCCAGATCCTCAGCGACATTACAGAAGGCGACCATGAAACCGAGTCAAAATTGCTGGACATCGTGGGCTCCATCGCCTCACTCAAGAGGCCATTATCTGCGAAAGCACTTGCGGCACTGCTTGATGTTTCTGAAGTAACAATGAACGAGTGGCTGGAAAACCTTCAGGCGGTTCTATATGTCCCAGACGACAATGAAGAACCTGTCATGTTGATTCATGACTCTTTCAGGAGTTTCCTGTTCCAAACTCACCATCCGGGCAAGACTTCTTTTCAAATCAGAGAGTCAGAGGCACACGGCATATTGGCAACTAAATGTCGAAACCGAATGGTGCGGCCTCAGGGAGGGCTTCGCAAGGACCCCTGCAGTTTCTCCAACTTGGCCATTGAATGGAACGATATTCCACCGGGAGTGGTTGGCGGCCGTATCCCCATAGATTTGCAGTATGCTTGCCTTTACTGGGCATATCATCTTGGGGCCGGAGGACATGTCGACCAAGACGAAACATATGAATTTCTAGCTCGTCACTTTCTTCACTGGGTCGAGACTCTATCTCTGCTCGGCGGTGTGGGCGAAGTTCAAGACGCTATCAAACAGCTTGAACAATCAGTCAAGGTATTTAGCCCAGCATTAACGGTAGCCAGTCAGCTAAAGTTTCATAACAGCCAGGTTTAATCTTCCAAGCCGGCGGCAAACTTGCTTCATTCGTTAGAGATGCTAAGGATTTCATCGATAGGTATGCAGATGTGATCAACGCAATGCCCCTGCAGGTTTATGGCAGCACGCTTGTATTCAGCCCACCTTGGAGCAAGGTTCGCCAGCTCTTCTACGACGGGCGTCTAACACGTATCCATCACATGAAGGAAGGCTTCGTTGATTGGGGCACCTTATCGCAGAGGAGTATTTTTTCAATCGAAGTCCATCCGCCACCCCGGGATGCCAAGACCACGGCAGACTGCTGGCCCGAGTCCTCTCCACAGCGTCCTATAGCTATCCAAATTGGAGGTAGCTATATACCTGGATCGGCCACTAGATAGCTAGCTTATACTTCATGAACTAGAGCATCATGATTTTAAGTTCTCGTCAGCTTGTGATAAGGGACCCTCGTAGAATGTGGTATACCAGTTTCTGTCCAGTAGAGGCAGCGCCATGACTTCTCCGATCTGCTCGCAGTCGTTCTCTGTCTCCTTCGCGACTCTCATGGCTCATCCATTCCAGGGATGCCAGTGAGTGAACCTGATCCTCGCCCTCCAATACGCCGTTATCTGCCGCCTCGATAATCGAAGATACTGACCGAGAAGAGCACTGAGTTCCCTACCATTCCTGAAGCTCGGAAGGGGGGTTTTGGCATGCAGGTGTATCCTGTTAACGTGAAAGACCTCGACGTTCTTACCGGAGCTCTCTACAACTATAGACAGCATGGGTACCTGGTCTTATGCAGTGTTAATTGAACTTACGGGGCCTAAAAAGATGCGAGCGGTCAGTGGGACATGTCCAACGCCAACCGGCTTCAAGCTCTCTACGAACGGGTCGCGTTATCGCAGCGTCGCATTCTGAAACGACTTCGAGGGCGCAGCGAAAAGCAACACGAGGAGCATGTCGTGGATCAATACTTGGCCAGCTCCGCCACCTCTCCGCCACCGACCCAAGCGAATCTCACCCAGCCACGGACTCTGGCTCATCCCGATCCCGATCCAGTCCTCCTCGATCCACCTCGCCCCAATCCGTTCCCCGCATGGCTACTCCGATTGTGTCCCGGGCGAGAGGAACCACCCTTCCTACCGAGATCATCGCTAGCCGAAGGGACAGAAACCTGGAGGACATGGGGGGCTTTGTGATGAGCGAGATACAGTCCCAGATGGAGTCCTTGCGCACATGGCTGGGCCAGGAGCGGCGAGGTGAGATGGAAGCGGTAGTCCAAGAGGCGCTGCCACGCGCAAGTCATGTTCGAGCTTGTGTGTCGGTTATCCTGGCTTCAACCATAATAAAGAACACATTTCCAACACATCATAGCATTATATCCCAATGCTAACACAGGTATCGTAGTACACGATGCCGCAAAGATCCACGAAACGTCGCAGATTGACTGCCCAAGGCTCTATCGAGAGCACCCCATCGCGAGATCAAGGCTCGACCCACACGCTGAGAAGAGATCTCCCTTCTCATACCTTGGGCTCAGGCCCTGTGGTCGCTGATCCTGGATCGCCTACCATGGTCTCGCCTCCCCATCTCCTGCGCCCCCAGCCTTTTCAGGCTCCGCCTATTCAGGCAACGGCTTCAGAGGGCTTGACGCATACCATATCGGAGACCGCCCGTAGCGTGGAAAACGTATTTCGCGTTCTTGAGTCAGGGATTCAGTCCCTTCAACAACAGACCGACGACGAAGGAGTCGCAAGAGCCGTTGGTGATGATCGCTTGGAGCGGAGAGTCGAAGAAATCGTGGCCCAGCTCAACAGTTGCTCCGAGACGGGTGAGCTTAGGCGGGGGAACCAAGCACTGCACACCAGATTGGATGAGCTGACACGGGAGAACCAGGTACTCCGTGCCAGAGTTAAGGAGCTTGTGGCTGAGCGATCAGCGGCCGAAATGTCTGCATCCCAACGCACCCAACGACCTGCTTCCCACCCTCGTACCAGCCAAAGCGGCGTAGGCCATGCCTCAGGTTCCCACGAAGCCACCCTGAGCAACTTGCACCCTTGTGCCATCTGGGCGATGCGTACTCAGATGAGACGTCGAGGTCAGGGAACACGTATAGATCTGGTTAATCGCAACCCCGAAGGCCCTCAAAACAACTTTGTCGCCGACGATGGCCTTGGCGGGGACGGTGTTATTGGCAAGACCAGCATTCCTGGTCTTGTTGCCGAAGAGCTGGCCCGGATGAAAAGGTCAACTGGATGCGACGTGTTCATCTTCACGGCCCAGCCCGTCTACTTTAACACGGGACAAGAGCATCCTGGAGCCGGCGCAGCTCCCCTTGGCGAACCAACGCTTACACGGTTGAGTGAGCTCGACGAGGACGAGGATCGAGAGGACTAGGTGACCATGGTGCCGTTTTCCCTTGTACATACAGGGATATTGACGGTTGGGGATTGTACAAAGTTACGCGACAGCTTAGCGGTTCAATGAAATGTCTGGGAGTTACTTTTGCCGTTGCAGCGACTTACCGTGTTGTGAATGATCGAACGAATGCCTACCATAATCAAAAGGGGCTAGTTGTCTCTTTACTCTGATATCGACAATCACTCGCGACATGACAAGGTCAAAGCACCTCTCATCATGACAATTGACAGAACAACGTTGACCACATGCCCTCTTGTATTTGGTGAATTTGGTCTAAATCTCTAACCATTGAGTTGTAAGTGTTCCGTCACATATTTGTTCTTGAAATATAGTGTCTAATGAATGTTGCAAAGGGATGTGAAACATAGAGCTTTTCGGGAAGCTTGAAAGAAGATACAATGGATGATTAATGTAGAACTTGCTGAACAACCAAAGGTAGCTTGAAGAGTTGCCCGGCTGATAGACTAAACAACGCTCAATCAATTCAATCCAGTCGCCTTTCGAATGGCATCAATGAGGATATTGTTGTAGTCACCACCAGCCTCATACGTCGCGAACCCTCCGAGGCCATGCTTAATGACAAACTTGCCCTTTTCCGTGAAAGATCGAGCATCATCATATGAAACCCAGATGTTGCTTGTGGCGTTATACACAATAGGCTAGATATTGTTAGTCAAGAAAAGCAGTCAAATTTGGCATCTCACCGTCTTGCTGCAGTCATCGAAAGCGTGAGCGATCCCACGAGCAGGCTTGCCCTTGGTATCAAGGAAGCCAGCCTCAGTGATCAAGCTCCAGAAGGGGTAAGTACCTCCAGGGGGCTGAGGGTTTCCGCAGTCATCCACGGGAGGATCCGAATCCCAGCTGCTCCCTTGGAAGCGGTGGGATGAGTTCTGAGGAGGATACTCATTTAGCTTTCCATCAGCTCCAAAGGCGGAGGTGTTGTTGACTGAGAAGCCATGGCCATATGCAGGAACACCGAGAACAAGCTGCGATGAGGGGATTCCGGCTGCTGACCACTTCTCAACAGCCTCATCGCCTGCACCCTGGGTGTTTCGAGAATCGCAGGTCCGAGAAAGTGGGGCATTTGGTCCTCCAGTGGGAGACCACGCGCCATGAAGGTCGTAGTTCTACATCAGTCAGTGGTGGCCTTCTCAATAGCCAAGGGACTAACCATGATCATGATATAATCGAGAACATTGGCAAACCCGTCAAGATCGGTCGACGCAACTCCTGAGGCATTGTTCCAAGGGAACAGGGATCCAGCAGCAGTAAGATAGAGATCCTTGCCTTCAGGTTGCTCGCGAAGCTCCTCAAGGAAGGCGAGGAAATTGGCAGTATCATCATCGTTGATTGCATTGCAGCCGAGGCCTTGCCTGTTAGGGTATTCCCAGCTACGTCTGATTAGCACTGCACGGTTCATACAACCATCACCACTCACTCAAAGTCGATACCATCCAAATTGTGCTCCTTGACAAGATCGAGGCAAGTGTTGACAAAGGCTGTTCGGTTCTTGGCAGACCCAAAGCTGGTAGAGAACCATCTGCTGCCGGTCCAACCGCCGATCGAGATGAGTGCTTTCACGCCCTTGAGAACAGTTAGTTTAGTTCAGAGAAGAATTGAGGAAAACAACATTTTTCTTTGCAGCGTCCACAAAGATGGGAATCTGGTCCGGCTCGGAACGAGAGAGATCTAGGCTTCCATCGGGGGATGTCTCCCTGTTGCCGTTAGCGTTGATCTTCTTGCCTTAGAGTCACATACGCAAAGGCATATTTGACGTCAGTGAACTTGTTCCATGGCATATCTGACACCGGGAACCCGCGGTTGGCATGGAAGCCCGCAAAGTAGGTGGATGCAACAAGACTCGGGCTGGTCGGGTAGCTAGCAACGCTGCCCCCGAGGCCAATAAGGCCTACAAAAGAGTGAAGGAGTGTCATAAGGAATGTAGTTGAAGAAAAAGAATGGAAGAGACACGATTGACTCTGTGGTCGCGACTGTGCAAGCACCTGGACCTGTCAATTATTTAATACCCTTTGAGCCATATCGACAGAGATCAGTTGATCCCAATTAAAGAAAGACGTACGCGTTCTGCATAAACTGCCAAGGTTTAATGACGTCCGAACAATCCGTGCCTTGACACCTCTGTTCAAAGTTTCTTAGCGTGTTCCAGAAGCACGGCATTTACCAATCCCACCTGATTCTTGCAAGTGCCGGAGAGCACTGCCGGCTGTGGGGTTCTTTTTAGGTTTGACACCTTACTTCTAGAAGCCCCTTAATTTCCGAATGTCCCGGGTAATGTCTGCTAGACACAGGAGTTTCGTCAGGTTGATTGCTCGAGAGCCAAATGCCCTACCCGGAAGATGCTATCGAGTTCAAATATATCTCTCTCACATCGTCAACCTGACCTGTTTATTGAAGAACTGATCGCTAGCTCTGCAACCTTAAACCAGAGCGTAATGATGCTCACAAACGCCATCCTTGTTATCAGGTATGTACAATACGCTCGGCACAGGATATCATATAGCCCATCATTCCTCAGTCAAAAGTATACGCTGCCAAACTATCAAACCCCGAAGCATGCTCCCTCTGCACAGTATTCACCTTTTCCTTCAGATACTCCTTCTGATTTGGAGGAATCCTTTCGAAACTGAGCAAAAACTTGACAAGAAATAAGAAATCCTCAATCCTCGACTCTGCATCCTGCTCATGACCAATCGGTAAGGCCAGCACATCAGCTACCGTGCTTGTTATGTCAAAGAGCTTCTGAAGAATGCCAGATCCATGTATCCCGATGCTCTCAACCCTGTCCAGTCGACCCACGAGATTCCGCAACTGAGCGGAGAGCCGTTGCGTCGGAAAGTGCATCGAGAACCCTTCGTGAGAGTTCTTTGGAGGTACAGACTGCAAGAGTCCTTGAGATAGAGCAAGTTGCCAGACCAAAGTTCGAAGCCAGAGTCGAGTAACAAAGAGATCGGCGTGTTGCAGCTCACTGAGACCTCCGTATCCGCCAGAGATCAACTCTTTTTCAGTCTCAGCTGCTCCAATCTCATCTTCATCCAGTTGAGCTTGCTTGCTCTCGATCCAATCTGCCGTTATCTCAGGCACTTCAAGGTCTGCATCTTGTAATGCTCTCCAATGTGACAAAAAGGTATCGTCCATGATAAGAAACAAGTGAATGAGTCGATCAAATCCTGCTCTGACGTGCTGAGGAATGCTCGAGTCTGGTACCGGCACTCCGGTTCTTAGAGGAGGCAGTATTGATGGATACCCTGGCATGACTGTCAAGAACCGCTCATGGATGAATGCTTCCCAGTATAGACGTTGCCTCCTGGCCAACTCTTGATCATCAATCTTGCGTTCGCACACATTTTGATCGACTTGTAGCATCTGAATCATGGCAATGGCTTCTCGTAGAATAGCCAAGCTTCGATCGAATCGCTTCAAAGCCATGAGACATATCTCGAGAAAGATGCATGTCATGATGCGTTTGACAGTTACTGGTAACCTGCTGTCAATTTCGTTGCCAAGGTCTGCCTGTCGGTGTGCCCTGAAACTGTGTTGCATAAGATCCGTCATTCGAGTTGTGATATCGTCGTTGAGGCCTTGAGATATTTCTGACAGATTGATGGTCACAGCTCCGAATGCATACACCAGAGCTGAGTCTTCAAAACTCCGCTCCATATTCTCAACAGCCGCAACAATCTCTGATGACAGAATAATCGGGTTGACAGGAAACACAACCTCTTCATAGGCAGTCACGAGGTTGAGAAAAAAGTCTGCCGTATACGTCCCTAAGCTCGACGGTGAGTTTTGGACCTGCGGGGGAGTAGTACTCGATCTTGAATCAGTCGTGCCTTGACGTAATTGGGCAACTAGACGACCACGAACCCCAGGTTTCCTCTTAGATGGGGCTGTAGAGTAGATGCAGGACAGATTGAGGTGGGCACATTGAGCGCAGGGGGTTGCCCCATTGCATTTTACCTTGCGAACACGACATGGCTCGCATGCTCGTGTAGTTCGGCTACTCATTGTGGAATACTGGGATGAGACTGGTTGATCGCGTTCGCGTTGTTGTCGAGTCAGAGAAGTGGAGTGTCATGATGATCAAATGAGGAGTAACACGTGACATATTGGTGGCTTTAATCCGCCAATTACGTTATTTCCTAGTGTAAGTGAAACTACGCCGTAACTGGGGTACTGCCAGCGGACCTTATGGTATACACAACTCGACAGAAACGTCCTATGCCGAGGGTTTGATGATGTTATTACAATTAGCATGTTGATTATTGTATAATACTGGGAATATTAATTGCTCAATCAAGGCGTAGAATTGACTCAAGTCTCCCTAAGGGGCGATTGACTTGGGTGTGAGCACCGACTTGGAATGACACTCAGTTGATAACATATCGCATTACACCAATGCCACTTTTACTATGTAACGAATGTATACATACAATTGACCTAGTTGCTCTCCTTCTTCTCAATATAGATAGCTCCAGCCTTCTCGTCAAATCCCGCATCCAGTCTCTCAACCGTTGTCTCCTTAAACTTGCGTGCGCTAATATGTCGCTCGAAAAGAATGTCCAGTTCTGCATATGTACGTCCCTTGGGCTCAGGCAGACGGAAATAAGTCCAAACAGCACACACCAAACAGGTTCCAGCCCAGAAGAAACCAGCCTTGGCTCCCCAGTTCCATGCTGATGGGTTGAGCATGCGAGGAGTCATAATGTTGGTGGCAATACCTGAAATGTTGTACAGGTTTCGTGCCAGCACAACAGACTTTGTTCGAAGACGAGTCGATGTCAATTCTGCAACCAGGGAATAGCAGACTGGTCCAACAGTGCAGTCATAGGTAAAGGTGTAGACCAGAAGTAGAGATCCGATAGCCCACTGAGCAGCCACGTTCTCGCGACCAGCAAAGGCCACACATCCAATGGTCATGAGGAACAGAGACATGAACAGTTGACCGTAAAGGTACAGAGTTCGACGACCAAACCATCCCATGAGGAACCAGGAAAAGGCAGTTCCAACAGCACCAATGGCATATTGACCGAGAGACATGCTGAAGGAATTCTCAACAGCCATACCGGCTTGCTGGTAAAAGTAGGTCGAGTATCCCATAAAGGTAGAACCACAAAGTGTCTGAATCATCCAGGTAACACAGACAATCTCGGTTCGTCGCAGACTCACCCCCTTGAAGAGGTCAAGGTACGTGGTACCTGACTGGGCCTCCTTTTCCATTTCATTGGTGTGAATCATCATCGAAATTGTCTCGTCGGGTTTAAAGTCGGCATTTCCGTTGCGTACAGTAAGACGCTGAAGAGAATGCTTGGCTTCTTCGATGCGACCTCGTCGAACAAGCCACCAAGGAGACTCAGGGGCAAGCCAGATTCCAATGATGAGAGGAACAGGCCACATCCATTGAAGAGCAAAAAGGAATCTTGTATCCCCACTTGTCATCACGGGAAAGCATAGCTCGAAGGACTCCAGAGGCGATGAATTGTCCCATAACCCAGCAAAGGTTGACGTAGGTTGTAAGGTAGGCTCGGAGGTGAGTCGGGCAAACCTCTGCGGCGTAGGTGGTGGTAAGGGTCTGAAACACGCCCCACGGGATACCAATAAAAATCTCTCCAATGAGAAGTTGAACCAGGGTCTCGGCGAAAAAGATGATGAAGATGAAGGCGATACAACCAATCAGAGCGCCGATGAGTGTCTTGCGGTAACCGAAACGATCGGCAATGATGCCATTGACGAAGAGACCGAGGATTTGACCACAGAGAGTGCCGTTGGAGAGTCCAGATTGCCATGCAGCTGTGAGTTGATAGCTGCCATCTGGTTGTTGAACTCCAAATTTGCGCTGAAAAGGAGGATAGGCGTAGAGGTTGTTCAGAAGGGCATTATCGAATCCCTCCATGACAATGCAAATCGAGATAAAGATGGACCAGAAGCATGCCTTCTTGTAGAGCTTCAAAGACGCGAACAATCCCATGCCACGCTCAGCTTCAGCCGCAGCTGCAGCCTCATGAGCGACCGACACATCGACAGCGATGGGTGCGATGGCAGGGGCGATATCGCCTTGAGTCTTTTTCAAGGTTGGAAGCCATTGTGATGAGGATGAGGATGAATGATGAGTTGATTGATCTCATTCACGGGGAGGGGACATCTTATACTTGAAACGAATGTTGTACGAGTTACCTAGTCTGTATCACGATGAGGCATAACTGTGGCGGCTAGGATGAGGCCGCAATTAGGCCGATTGCCCAGGCTAGCTACAATTTGGTTATTAGCGTATAGTTAAAGTCGTCGGTCCGGACTGGATGTGATGCCAGGATCACCAAGGTAGCCTGGCCAATCTACTACCATTGAACTTCTCGTGATGCCAGGGACTAAACCGCTCAACTGGTTCTGCCGAGGCTAGACCCCCGGATTCTCCCCATGGGGATCATAAGATCTGGGGATGTATCGGGCCGAATTATTAGTTAAAAGCTAAACAAGTGTTGACGGTTGCGATTCAACACCTCCTTCGCTTGGCTCAAGACATGCTAACTTGATTGAGATGGTCAAGTAACGATTGTCTCGGACCGACCATGGACCAATCATAGGAGGGAATTGGTCGGTCCGACGATTGACCAACCGGCTTGCTTCCCCGTACACCATGAATCCTTCCACTGACGAAGGATTGGGATTCCACTCGTCGGTCCGACAAGCGTGCAGATCACTTGGTATTTAAGGGCTCCAGCATGCGTGGACAGATGTTCAGCAACTCAAAATGACTGTCCCCAAGCGTATCAAGCAGTGGTGGAAGCACGCCACCATCTACCAAATCTATCCTGCATCTTTTTGCGACTCCAACGGCGATGGAGTTGGCGATCTTCAAGGCATCATCTCCAAGCTGGACTACATTGCCAGTCTTGGAGTTGATGTGATCTGGATCTGTCCCATGTACGATAGCCCTCAAATCGACATGGGATATGATATTTCCAACTACGAAGATATCTACGCTCCATATGGCACTCTTCAAGACATGGAACAGCTGATCCGAGAGACTCATGCCAAAGGTATGAAGATTATGCTGGACTTGGTCATCAATCATACTTCTGATCAGCACGCTTGGTTCAAAGAGTCCCGCTCAAGTAAGGACAACCCCAAGCGTGACTGGTATATCTGGCGACCAGCCAAGTATGAGAATGGTCAAAGAGTCCCTCCCAATAACTGGCGCTCCAACTTTGGAGGTGGTAGTGCTTGGGAATGGGATGAGTTGACTGGAGAGTATTATCTTCATCTCTTTGCCAAGGAGCAGCCTGATCTCAACTGGGAGAGTCCAGTTACCCGTCAGGCTATCTATGCTTCATCTATGGAGTTTTGGCTGGACAGGGGAGTTGACGGATTCCGAGTCGACACTGTCAACATGTACTCGAAGCTTCAAGACTTTCCAGATGCTCCTATCACCGACCCCAAGGCCAAATATCAGCCAGCTGGACTTTTTATACTGCAACGGTCCACGAATGCACGAGTTTCTCCGAGAGATGAACGATATTCTTACTCGATATGGAGCAATCACCGTCGGAGAGCTTCCAAACACGCCCGATCTTGAACGCGTACTTCGATACGTCAGCGCCGATGAGAAACAACTCAACATGGTGTTCCAGTTTGATGTTGTTGACGTTGGTTTCGGCAAGACACACAAATACGAGACGACTCCGAAAAACTATACACTTTCAGACTTGAAGGATGCTGTTGGTCGGACTCAGAGTTTGATCCGTGGTACTGATGCTTGGACCACTGTGTTTATGGAGAATCATGACCAAGCTAGGTCAGTTTCTCGATTCACAGATGATCGTCCTGAGCATCGAGTCGCAGGAGCCAAGATGCTTGCTCTGTTACAGGCCTGTCTGAGTGGAACACAGTACATCTATCAGGGACAGGAAATTGGAGCTGTCAATGCACCAAAGGCGAGCTACCCTGCTGAAAACTACCTCGATCTGGACAGTTACTTGTTCCTAGACATGGTCAAGGAACGAGCTGGCGACTTTGACAAAGCATTCAACGCTCTACAACACCTTGCCAGAGACCACGCTCGAATTCCTATGTGCTGGTCCAAGGGGACATTTGGAGGCTTCTCTGATGGTGCTGAGCGGGCTGGGAAGACTGTTCAAGAACCCTGGATGAAGGCTCATCCCCTTGCAAGCGAGATAAACGTTGCCTCGCAGTTGGACGACCCGGATAGCGTTCTTGCATTCTGGAAGAAGGCTCTTCGTTTCAGACAAGAGTTTGCAGATCTCTTGGTGTATGGAGATTACAAGGTTCTTCGACCTGAGGACCCTGATGTGTTTACATTCATCAAAGAGTCTCCTTTGGATGGTTCAAAGGCATTGGTTACACTCAACTTTACTACAAAGGAGACACCTTGGAAAGCCCCTGAGCGTGAGTTGGGACTACCAGAAGGGAAGGATGTCACATTGGTGCCCATCATGTCGACGCACACAGGAAAGAGAGGCCAAGACTTGGCTCCTTTTGAGGGACGCGTCTATCTAGTTACGTAGACAGCCGCAGAGACAACGAATGCCAACGTTTTCTTGGTCAAATGACAAGTCACCTTTAGAGCCAGGATCCATTATATAACGAATGCTCATAGGCGAGAATAATCACCCCACATGTCACATGCATGATTAATCCTCTCAAATCACGCATTCTACACCGATCATCACTCGACTTGTCATCGTGCATAACAATGTCGACAACTCAGACGCAGCCCGTAGAGGCGTACGAATTGACTGCTGATGAGCAGGAAGTTGAACCTCAGTCCGATAGACTCGATAAAGGAGCTTATTTGAGGATATTTACTGCTTGCTTCTCCTTTTTCGTCGCCGGAATCAATGATGGCAGTTTGGGAGCTCTGATTCCGTACATGATTCGTGACTATGAAATCACGACTGCCATTGTATCCATCATGTAAGTATTCATATACATCCTGAGCTCTGCTGACAGTCATAGATATGGTGCAACCTTTCTAGGATGGGTATTTGCGGCAGTCACAAACACTCACCTTTGCCAATTCCTTGGCCTTGGGTCGATGCTCGCACTTGGTGCTATCAGTCAACTTATTGGTCATGTACTCCGCACTTGGAAGCCTCCATTTCCCCTCATGGTTGTCACATTCTGGTTTACTGCCATTGGACAAGCCTTTAACGATACCCACGCCAATACATTCGTGGCAAAGACCAAAGGAGCGTATCGCTGGTTGGCCATCATCCATGCTTCGTATATGGGAGGCTGTCTTGTTGGACCTTTTGTCGCTACTGGGATTGCTTCGAGGGAGACTTCCAAGTGGTACTTCTTCTATCTATTCGCAGTGGGCGTCAGTGCGGTCAACATCGTGTTAGTATGCTGGGCATTCCGCGATACACTGGTCATCAGTCGAAAAACGCAGTCAGAAGCTCCTTCAAGGAACAAGGATGCTCTTCAGCTGATCAAGTCGACACTCGGACATCGAAGCGTGTGGTTATTGAGCATGTTTTACTTCTTTTACGTTGGATCTCAAATCACCATCAACGGTTGGGTAGTTGAATACCTGGTTCAAGTTCGTGATGGAAACTTGGCACAGATGGGATTCATTCCAGCAGCCTTCAATGGTGGCTGTCTTATTGGGAGACTTGTCCTAGCTGAACCAACGTATCGGTTTGGAGAACGAAGGATGGTTTTTCTTTTTATTGCCTTGTTGCAATCGGTTTGCAGCTTGTCTTTTTGGCTGTAAGTGACCAAAATTGACCTGGGGCTTGCTAATACGGTCAGGGTACCCAACATTATCGCTGCTGCCGTCGCCGTCAGTTTTCTTGGATTCGTTACTGGACCTTTGTTTGCAACCGTAAGTACACACTCACTCAAGAGACTTGCCTAACTTAATAGGGCATCTCTCTCGGCACGAAACTCTTCCCTCACGAGAACCATGCAACAGCCCTAGGTTATGTGTTTGTATTCGCACAAATGGGAGGAGCCTTTTTCCCAATTGTGACAGGTGTAGTAGCCTCTCAAGTTGGTGTCAAAGTTCTCCAACCATTTCTAGTTGGCATTCTATCTGGTGTAACCATCAGCTGGCTTCTTATCCCTCAGCCCAAGTCACTTCCAAGTGCCACACTTCATCAAGAGTAAGCTAGTGGACAGTCTTTTCCTCGAAAACCTCACGAAGAATACGATCCTTCTTGGAAACATCTTCAACGCCGCTCCTGTCGTTGAAAACCTGGTCCATCTCTTCTAAAGTCTTGCCATTGGTTTCAGGGACAGAGAACCAAACCCAAATGAAAGAGAGCAGACAAAATACTGCAAAGAATACATAGGCTCCGAATCCTGTCTCACGAACCAGTGGAGGCGTAATAAGACCAATAATAAAAATTATTAATCCAGTCTGGATTGTTAGCTGGGTCATATATCTGGGTTTATAACTTACTTGAACAAGTGGAAATCGCTACTCCCTTGGCTCGAAGGCTTGATGGGAATACTTCTGCTGGCATTGCCCATGGAACAGGTCCCCATGAAGCACCGAAAGCCAACATGTAAAAAGAGTAAGAAAGCAACGCTCGTCCAGCCCTCTGCGGTATGACTTGGCCAATCGTTTGAGAATTTACCGACAAGAGCAGCGATGATAACGTGCGCAATAAACATGAGAACGCTACCCAGAAGCAAGATGGACCTGCGACCGAACCGATCAAGTGTCCAGAGACTGGTAAAGACACCAATCAACTGTGTGACGTTGAGAACGCCTGACATGGTAAGTTGCATGTCAAAGTTGAGACCCATTGTACCAAACAGAGTAGGCGAATAGTAGATCAAGGCGTTAATTCCAACAAACTGCTGGAAAAACATGATCCCAGCACCTACAAGGGTACGGCGCCAACAGCCTGGCTTCAGACAATCTGTCCAGCTAACAAACTCGAGACGCATTCTTCCTGAAATATCAGTACGTTCTGTAAGTCGAGGATGTCTTTCCTTAAGGATACCAGTCTGGAATCGTGCTTCGGCAATGATTTCCATCCATTCTCGTTGAACTCGAGGATCTGTCGCAGGGAGGGCTCTTAATTTGGCGAGGTTGACCAAGGCTTCATCCTCTCTGTCCTTAGAGGCTAACCATCGAGGTGAATATGGGAGAAAAACTGCACCAAAGCCAAGGACGAGACCAGGAAGGATTTGAAGGAGAAAAAGGAAGCTGCCAGGACCAATGACTGGAGATGTATCGAGTCCCATAGGTGATGTAAAAGGCGATGACGATTCCAGCAACAATCGATAGTTCTTCGAAAACGAGCAGTGTTCCTCTGATCTCTGGGGGAGAAATCTCAGAGATGTAAAGAGGAACAACCATTGAAAGCCTACAAAGTCAGCGAGGTCAATCTTCTCGTCATATCACTTACTGTCCAATGCCAATACCACCGATGAATCGACCAACAACCAACATGGCGTAGTTAACCGCAGAAGTTTGCAAAGCTGAGCCAATTGTAAACACCACGACAGAAACCATGATAGAACGCTTCCTGGAGATCCAATCGGCAATCCAGCCTTGATTGATGGCTCCAATAAACGCCCCAAGAGTAATCATGGCCGTCATAAGTCCTTTCTTGAATCCAGCACCTGGTGCATCATCGGCAACCTCTGGGAATCGATCAAGAAAGTGATCCATGACAAGTGTAACACTAATCACACCTTGATCATAGCCAAAAAGAAGACCACCAAGGGCTGAAAAGGCAGCACAAAGGGCCACGTAGTGAGAGTTAAAAAGACCACGGAAGCCTACAAAGTTAGTCATTGAAGCACATAGACTGATAGACATACCTGATGGCCCATATGGCTCGACTGTCAAGTTAAAGCCAACATTTTCCTCAGTAGCGACACCATAGTCAAGATCTTCCTTGACTTTATCGATTTTCTTGGCCATGGTTAAGAAGTTGATAGATGAATGTTAATGATTTGGAATGTGTCCTTGAAGCAGTCTTTATAGTTTATCCCGCATAACGGCGTCAACAAGGTTTCATCATAGTACCCGCACAACAACCAATTGACACGATGCGATTACTTGTTTCTCCACGTCTCCATGGCGGGGAAAACCTGGGGTCTGGGGTACGGTTGGAGTGCATGAGTCAGGATCCATGAAATGGTCTGGTTTTTTGTCTGGTCACGTTAGTTGGAGAAGACGGGAATGATTTCCGTCTAGTGGATACATGTTGAAGCAAGGATTCGGGCCTTTTTCCGATGACGCCGTCATACGACAAGTGGGAGTATCGGGATTATCTGTCCGTGACTACGGGACTAATCCCGACCTCCACCAGTTCGTTGCCTATACATGGAATCATTTGAATCTTGGGTTAGGCTAATGAAAAACGTTTTTGATCACTAAAAGTGGTTAGAGATAGCTCAAAGACATTGAGAGGCTTGCTTGGTAGGAAGTCAAACTCGCTAATAATGGTTCCGGTTGTCTCCGTCTACGATAATATTGCAGCCTAACGTCCCGTGACATGTTGGGATAGGTTGAGGTAGTAGTTGCAACGATCAGGGATTTGCAGAGTCGGATCCGCATGAGCATGTGGTGGATCTACATGTCGAGGGCCGTTTCGGGCGATACTTCTGTGGACAAGGTTGGATACCGTTAACCGCGGTAGTTTTAGAGATAATGGACTGCGGCAGGCAGAGTTTCGTTATATGTAGCTCACCTGATTCCGTTGGATTATTCACGTTGTGTCTCTACGATGACACGCCAGCTAAGAAACAAACGAGACACAGGGAAGGCAGAATTATTAACTAACTCATCTCAAATTTTGTAAACAATTTGTATAATTTTTAATCTATTACATTAACTATTTTTAGAACAGGATAGGCTGGCATGTTTGTTCCGGTATCTCGTGTCTTCCTTGGCCTGGGTGACGGCTTACGCTCTTTACGACGAGGTCTGGGCTCTATGAACAATGGGAATGCATTGTGATCATGCTAACCATCATGTGATTATAGTGATTGATAACAAAGGGAGATCAATCAAAAGCCTGGAAGTCGGTCACGTTAGTCTGGGTGAGGGTTTGACACATGCCAAGCATATTGTGTGGGACGCCCAACTCCGCATGATTCTTAGATAGATACCACTATCCATAGCTTGAATCCAGTACTAACAGGGGCGATGATGATAATAGAGAGTTTCAGTGACATAATCAGGCTCTGTAAGCTCTCAGCACAGTGTTAGAATAAACAGACAGGTTCTCATTACATATGCAGCCAGTCCTCCCATTGCACCGTCTGAACCCACCTCTCAACCCCAGCAACAACTATCCATCTTTAATCAATTTTTGGGGTCCTCCATGTCACAAAATCTTCCTCGCTATCCCAAGAATGTCGTATGTCAGCCTCCGATTGACTCCATGATACTGACGACTCATCCATCCCTTGATCGCTTGGTCCCAATATCGTAAGCATTATTGTGTCCGCCATTTTGAACGCCTGACCTGCAACCTCAAATACCACTGTCCAGCTCAGTCGGTGAGAAAGGCGAATATTGTAAGTCACGAAAGTTGGCGTAAAAAAGGTAGGTCCTTGATGCTCGTGGCAGCGGTTATAATACCGATCCAGTCGTAGATCAACAAGCTCTCCGACATCAATGAATGAACCGTGTTCCGTACATGGAATGTATATTTCCTGTTCTTGAATAGGAATCCGGCTGGTGATGTCAAGATTCGCCTCGGATTCCTCCTCCGTTGTGTGGGCACCTTGACAAAGAATCTCGGTAGTAGCAATGATTTGGATTGATATCCAACTCAGTTTGATCTTTAGCGGCTTGTTTCTGATGTTTTTGCTTGTAAGATCCCGATTCATGATAGCCCGAAGTCGAATGGGGATTGGGGAAGGGTCATTGAGCTGAATTACAGATGGCATTTCCACCTGCAAGTCGAACTCAAGTCTTGGCACACCAGAAATCCCCATGGCTTGCTTTACCGTCTGGGATAGCGAGGGCTTGGTTTCTCCCATCCCAAGAAGATGAGGGGACGTGATAGAATAGAAATAGATCTGTCTATGGAGCCTGGAGCCCAGGAAAGGACGGTGGTTTGTTACCGTGACAGGGAACTTGGCAATCCACTTATTCATATCGTCCTCATTCATGGTGCGTAGGCAGGCTCCTATAAAGTATTCGACAAATGCTTCACTTCTTTCACCGCCGAGCGTGAACGTCGAGGGCAGGGGGTTGTTTGTCACGTCGAGGGATAGGTAACTCTCGCCCGGGTTTCCACCCTTGAAATCTTCTGGGTCGACGTATTCGGGGATCTTGATAGCAAAGCGCCAGGATGTTTCATAGCCGTCGGTAACATGAAGTGGCCCTTGATGGAGTTTCTGTTTGGCAGGTCGGGGTATCAGGTTGAACCGACCATGATATCTCGAGCCGTTTTCACAGTTGATAGGCGTCTTTGATACTGTCCTTCCGACCAATTGAATTGATAACGAGGAAATCTGGGCCACGAGATGTTTGCTGCGGGAGACATATCCAACGATTGTATCCCCAGGGGCGTACTCAGTCTGGTCACCTAGAAGACGGATGCCTAAATCTGTGTTTGACACAGCTCGTATTGGCGGCATGGCTGTTGCACTGTTTCCTTCATCAATCTTGTCACTTGGACAGAAACGTAAGTAAGGTTGACAGGAGTATTAATACGTTTGGCTATCAAAGCGTGGGCATAGCCCTCTCCTCTTTCGCTCTGACCTACGCACTGTGCAGGGTCTTGGCCACGTTTGGCGCCTTTGATGCTGGTCTTTCAGATAAGTTCAGAATGCCTTTGTTTGAACACATGGAATCTGTTGGAAGCCATGAAACAAAGGACGTACCGAAGCTTTTAAGAAACTCATTGTTCCCAGCAATAAAATGACATGACGAATGATCCAAGCTAGACCAGGGCACTTAAGCCATGACGCAGTGACGCTTAAGTCACCCCGCATATGCAATGGCAAGGTAGTTTAAGATTATGTCTTTGCTGACATCCTCATCCTTTCATCTTTAATTACAATACGCACTCTACAAATCCTTCATACATCACAATGTCAAACTCAAACTCATGTCTCAAATCTGAAGTCTCCAGACTAGCCAAACTATCCAACGTTCAAGGTGGCCTTCCCCCTCTCATGCGAGGCCTTCCAGTATTGGCCATCCTAGCTGGGGAAGCTGTCGCAAAGGCCACTGACAGTCGAAATCTCATCGAAGAACGAATGCTGGGGACAAATGACGTGGTCTCCCTACAAGGTCCAACACAGACAATCAGTACGACAAACAAAGAGTGGACAAGGCCGGGCATAAGAGAGATGTGTCAGCGGTGTGAAGGCGGGACAAAGCAAATGCCCAAAGACTTTCACGCTTTGTGGATGCCCAGGATTGGTGCTGGCTTTGGAGTCATGACAAACAAAGGCGACGGATGGGAATAATTGGGGATGGTTCTAAGCATTTCTACTCCACTCAACAATGTATATTAGATGTTATCCAATAAAGAACTTGATGAAGCTTCAAGATCACAAATGAGAGGGGTTTCTTAGAATGCCGATCAAAGACACCATATGGATGATCAGATACGAGATACGGAATACGGAATACGGAATACGTGACCAATCACAGGCTGAAACGCGGTCGTAAAAATACGGGACGCGTCAACGCGTCTTCTTGGCGTTTCTCCAGCCACAAGTCTTGGCATTCAGTGGCTCATTTGAATAAAGATATGAATCAAAGAGATTATGCATCTTTTCAATGGCGAGAGTCATGATGGCAAACCCTGGAAACAATGAGGATACATCAAGCGTGCTCGATTTTTAAGACTTTCCTGACTCTATACCACCCTTCCATGTAAGTGACGCTGTTCTATTGTGCTATTACTTGTTCTGTGATCGTTCCCCTTTGATGGTCAACACTCACCTGCTGACCTTATAATGATGAACACGATATTCTGACAACATCTTGTTGGATATTTCAAATATGCCTTCCAGATATAACTAAAACTAATCACGGCGTGTCTTACGATCTAAAAGTCTAACTTTTCACGCCGAAATCGCCATTTCAAGCTCCTGGATCTCCAGACTTACCCTCGCATGCCAAACCTACCCTAGATCACCACCGGAAAAAGCTGAAACTAGAAAACATCTAGAACTGCGGGAGAAACGGGGCACACTGCTTGGCTTCATGCTCAGCCAGGCACAAGTCGATCGGGCATTAACAGTTGACCATGCACGATCTAGAAACCACCTTCTAGAAGAAAATAGCGCATGACGCCATTACTAACCCACGAGAGACGGTGGGATCTTCAATAGGAGCGTGCTATGGTCCCGGTAGTTTGCATCATTCCTGGGGTATCAAGTAAAAAGAATTCAGTTTTCATTACATTTGGAATCTTGAATCCCAGGTATATACGTAAGAGATTCTCCAGACGCGATTAAACGAGTAGACGATGCGCCTCCCCGCAGCCAGATCTTGGGGAACCGAGTAGGATCTTCCATAGAGGCAAAGGAGAACTGATGTAGTCTGCACTCAGAGCTTCCATCAGAGCTTCTATTGCCGCCTAATCAAGACACGTAGACCGGCCCACTGCTAGTCGCAAACATCTTACCCAAGCTCAGCCTCACTATTCTCCTCGGTCAACAGTCTGACATGTTCAACATCCAACAGGGCTGACACGGCTCGAAATACTCAGCGCGGTTCGAAATCGGCATTAACACTCCGTCAACACTCCGTTGGAGACCGGTCGTCCCCGTGTCTGATGATTGAGGCACAAATGCAGGGACCTTCAGGCTGTGGGTATTTATGGGGATCATCTTCTAAACAGCCAAGAAAGGGGAAGTTTTTAGTCATAGTAATTCTCGGACCGCGTCTCCCCACAAATCTCGGACAGAGGCGAAGAGGGAGGTATTTTGAAGGGGTAATAAATAGGTTTTGAAGGGGTAATGAAAAGGTTTTGTAGGGGTAATGAAATAGTTTTGAAGGGGTAATAAATATGTAATGAGTTGGAAAAGCGCGCGCAATCAAATTCGCAATCAGAAGGACTTGTAGATCAAGATACCCCGTATAATCGAAAGATAATCGCACGTTACGGAAACAAGACTGGTCCTTCTCAAGACGTCGAATGCAGTTCAATCAGACTCAAAACGATGCACCTTAAAATCGGTGGCGTTCATGAGGCTCATTCAACACCCGACGGTCCGGCACTGGAACTGCTGACGTCAATCGGAGACACCGATGGCACAGCTAATGCAGAGCCGCTAACCGCCTCACGTTGGTCGGCGAAATTGCCTGCCAAGATATACCGGGGCGAGTGAAACGAACAAGTGGAGTGAGGGACATGCGCTTCTTGTAACCTTCCGACTGGCCCGGATCTAATCCACTTGTGGGTTTTGTTGAAGCATCACGATATCCAGCATCCACGGAGCAGGGGTTTCCTTTCATCAACACGGCCCGAGTAAGGCGACTCCTCCCGAACAAGAAGCTCCTGATGGATGATGATGCGGAATGATATCCTTCTGGAACGCCAAGGCAACCCCCATGGGGGCCGTGTCTTGGTAGCGGAGAGCGCGATTCCACTCCGCCGCTCCGCTTAGTGGTTATTGGAGAAACTACCTCTGACATGATTTATCGAGTCTTGACTTGATGCGATAACCGTGGAGCTTTGCGGATCCTACCCCATTTCCCCAATTGCTTGTCCGGCGTCTTGTCAGACCATGATATTGGACAATGCGTAGGTAGATATAAAGGCTCAAGCCCGCCTTGAGTTGGTATTCATCATTCTCATCTTATACTCACTCGACATCACTCATTACACAATGAAGTCCAAGGAGATTCACACCATCAAGGGCAACCAGCCTGATTCTGGCTCTGATAGTGAAGCTATCAAGACTGAGCTTAATGTTCAAGGGTCTCAAGACTTCAAGACTGTCCCCCCAGAGTCTGATGACAATGCCAATATTTTCTCTCAGGGAGGCAAGAATTTTCGCACTCTCAAACGATGGGATACTATCTTTATTCTCTTTGCCAACCAGATTGGTCTTGGTATTCTTTCGCTCCCTTCGACTCTCATGACCCTCGGAATCGTCCCTGGCCTTATTGCCCTCATCGGAATTGGTGTACTATCTTGGTACACAGCCTACGAACTTCTACAATACTATCGACTTCACCCACAGGTGGTCAATGTCGTTGAGATGACGAGATTTGTTGGCGGACCATGGCTTGAAGGAGTTGCTGGCGTCATGATGATGATTCAAGTCATCTTTGTTGCTGCTTCAGCCATTGTTACGCTTTCTATCGCACTCAACACCATTAGCAGCCATGCAACATGTACCGTTGTGTTCATCTTTGTGGCTTGCGCAGCTTGTTTCCTCTTGTGTCTTCCTCGCACAACCAAATTCGTTTCCAACCTTGGAGTTCCCAACGCTGTCAGTGTTCTGGCTGCTTCTATCCTGGTCATGATCAGCCTGGGAATCAAGGGACCTCGACAGGTTGATAATATCGATGAGTGGCATAGAGATATTGTGGTCGTTGGTCACCCAAGCTTTCGAGATGGTCTCAATGCCTGTCTTAAGATTGTCTTTGCTTATGCCGCCAACCTTTCATTCGTTGGTTACATGGCTGAGATGAAAGATCCAATCAAGGACTTCAAGTTCTGTCTTGCTTTCCTTGAGGGTAGCTGCATCACCTTGTACTCTGCCTTTGCCATCATCTTTTACTGTCTTGGTGCTGAGTATACCACTTCTCCTATCCTTGGTGCCACCTCTAGCACTCCTGCAAAGGCTGCCTACGGTGTGGTTCTCCCTGCCATTTACTCAACTGGACTGGCTTATGGTCACATTGGTGCCAAATACATCTTTGTCAACGTCATGAGATGGATGGGCGCAGTCCATGAGGTCACTTCTGATACTGTTAGGTCTTGGTCTGTCTGGCTTGCCTCTGTTGTTGGCTTCTGGATCATTGTCTTTATCCTATCCAACGCCATCCCGATTTTTGACTCTATTCTTTCTATCACTTCGGCAACTACTATTTCTTGGTTCACCTACGGTTTCAGTGCCGTGTTTTGGTTCCATATGAACTGGGATAACCTCTTCCGCGACTGGAAGAAGATTTGCCTCACCCTTCTCAACGCTTTCCTCATTATCATTTCTCTCTTTATGAACGCAGCTGGACTGTGGGCATCTATTACGGAGCTTTTGGACCTTTTTCAATGCCGATGACAGCTCGATCCGTGGTGTGTTTTCTTGTGGTAGCAACGCTCAGTTTTAGATTTTTCGTCATTTTAGCAAATTCGTGTATTTAGATTTTCAGGGTAGTTGGGAATCTCATTGGTTTACATCTCGAAAGTGTTGCTTTGACCACGGAGTTCCCGAGCGTTCGTATAGAGTTGAATGAGTGTGGCAATGCCAAGAATCGCACAATCCTTGTTCGAAACAATGCCTCCGGAGTATCCGGCGAGGTCTTGTTGCCGACCTGCTCCTCGATTGCTTACCTTGGGGTCCCTCGTTATTCTCTGCTGTTCGGAATTTGTGCAGTCGTTCTAATTCCGCCGCCTCATAAACTGTTTGTACCTTATACTGGCGCATCCATTAAGCCACTTTTTACACTCTTCTCTTATATTATGTGGATGACGTATGACGTATGTCCTTAGGCCAAGTCTGTGCCTTGCATGCTTGAAACGGCTTCGTCATTGGAAAGCCCTCACCACTTATTCGCCATGAAAACTCTTGAATCGTGGCTAGGACTTGATAGGCCCTCCATTAGAACACAATGTCACCAAAACGAATGCTGAGTGTGCACACTGCACAGTCGATAAATCCATGGCCCTTTGCGCTAGCAAAAGCCCGCAATTGCCGTCGCTGAATTGGTGACGATTGTGCGGGCGGCCATCTAATAAGCCTTCACCCGAGAACTAAAAGCTGACGACTACAGCATTGGAGCCAATGATGCGAATATGCTTGTTCAATAGCGTCGGTTTGTTACAATACACGGTTTTTCTATATAAATCAACATTCTCTCACTGTAATTCATCATCTCACTACTCGATCACAAACACTCAAAATGGCTTCTCCATTCTACGTTCCTGTCTCGCTTGACCACACTGCTCTTCTTCTCTCAGATGTGCAGACCCAAATTCTTGGTCGTTTCTCTCCAGCTGATCAAGCCGCCTATCTTGAGCACGTCATGAAAATTCTCACTTTTTTCCGATCAGAGATTAAATCTCGAAGGGCCCAGGCACCAAACTCGAACAGCCTCTACGATGGTGTCCCAATGATCATTCACCACACTTTGCCCTTCAACATTAATTCAAACGCATTCGTGTCCCCCTACAACAAGCTGGCGAAATGGGTTGCGAAACTTGAAGCTGGCGGTGCATTTGCCAATGCCCCTTCGGACCCGAATCATCCGCACTATGCCATTCCCGAAGCCCTCGTTCCTGAAGAGGGTTGGGGCGGCAAAGATGAGATTGTTTTGGGAAAACTGCAACCTAATTGTTTCGGTTCATCTGATCTTATTGCTTATCTGCGAGCTCGTGGGATCAAGCATGTTGTCCTGGTTGGGTTGACTACCATGGGAAGCATTCTGGGAAGCGCGAGAGCTGGCGCGGATCTGGATTATCATATCATTTGTGTCAATGAGGGAATCATCGATGATGAACCCGAAGTTCATGAATTTCTCATGAAGAGAGTTCTGCCCAAGTTTGTGGATGTCGTCAAGATGAAAGATGTGCTGGCTCTTGGTGAAGCATAGGTAGCATTGTTAGTCGAATTGACCGAGTTCTGCCGCTTTCAATGCCTTTCTTTCATCTCACTAGTGATCTGAAATAGCCACCCGAGTCTCACCCAACCCACAGCGGCCAAACATTAACCAATACGGCAATTGAAGCTGCGCCCTGTGGTCGACATCCGAGACCCACCAGGATAGTTTGCGCCCTGTGGCTGACGGTGACAGGTGCTATAAAAGCACTGTACACGAATGAAAGAGCCTCAAACTACAACTCAACAGTCAAAATGACCTCCCTTCACCCCTCATCTCAAGTGACCCTACGAACCCATCGTCCAGAGGATATGGGTCTTATTACTCATCGACATGGAATCTTTTACTCCAAAGCATACGGATTTGACCAGCGTTTCGAAGCATTGATCGCTAGGATTACGACAGATTTTATCAACAATTTGCAACCAAACTTGGAACGATGTTGGATTGCCGAAAAGGATGACGAGTTTCTTGGATGCATCATGTTGGTGCAGGATAAGCAGCCAGGTGTTGCCAAGCTTCGACTTTTGTTGGTGGAAGAAAAAGTCTAGAGGTCTGGGCGTGGGAAGCAGCTTAATACAACAGTGTATTACTTTTGCAAGAGAAGCTGGGTACACACGCATCAATCTATGGACTCAAAGCATGTTGGAGGGCGCTCGTCGGTTATACTCGAGGGCAGGATTCAAACTTATTGAGAAGGAAGACCATGATTCATGGGGTGTAAAGATGACAGGAGAGATGTGGCAAATGGACCTATAAAACAATAGCCGTTTGCTATTTCTTCTAGGCGTTATAAGAAGAATGCATTAGGCTAAAGGGTCCTTTCAATGCTGCTATCGAATGGTGTGTGGTATTTTGGGCTATTTTCTTATAAATATCTGGCTTGAATGGAGGAATGGCTAAAGAGATGGGCTCTAGCCTTAAAGGACGCGACAACTCAAAGATCTAATATGAAATCAATGCTGGATCATTTAGGTATTCGTTTCTTCAAGTGCATTCAATGTTAACGCTCGCTCTTGATCGCGTAGGTCACAAGGGGACTCCGCTGTAATTTAGCAGCTAGATGCCCTTTGTCCACTGTAAAGTTAGTGGGTGGAGCGTGGTTGAATATAGAGATAACCGCGATCGGCAAATGGTACATCTGATTGGTCTTCTAAGCGTCTCGGCCCCACATCCCCGAATAGGCATTTCCATTAAGGGAAAGTTTTCTCTGAGTGCTGAGATGATATGGTGAAGTCTCTTATTTTTGAAGGGGAATGCGCTGTGGACAGTATGGAGATTCTTGAATGGTTTGTATTATCCTTTTGGCCCGGAGTATCTTATTACTGGTAAATATGAAGCGCTTAAATAGTCGTAGTCTCACACATTGTATCATCTCCAAGATCCCCTTTGTAGCCGTCACTAATTGGGAGGGCCGCTTTAAGGCCCGGCCTCAGGAGGCACAAAAGATATTGTCAAATTTGGTTCCAATTACCAAAATATTTGATACTCACTTGGCAGGCAGGTTTGGTTTGGTCTCAGTTGGAGGACTCCAAGGTCACAGGGGGGCCCGCTGGAATTTAGCGTAAATGCCCTGTAGAATTGGTGGTGAATCGCGCTATTTGCTAATGGATCGAAATAGAGATAACCGCCGTCGGCAAATGGCTTACGCTAGGCTTCTTGATAATGGCTGCACAATCATTTGTGTCGGAGGCTCCTCCTTGTCCCCGGCGCTCGGCCAAATGCAAGGCGTCCTGGCGACCCAGCTTTGCGGCTGGGGTAGTGAGAGAGTAAGCGTGAAGCCTCGGTCGGTTCTGGGGGTGGTTTCTTTGAATGCGGCGCCCGAGGCTTTGAAAACCGTTAACTTATTCTGTAAGGTTCCCAAACATACGTGTCCCAACTTGTTTCCCGTTTCGACTATCGGGATTGGCCGCTGTTGCGTGGACTAGACGATGCTGAGCTCCCCACGAGTCGTGGCCACGACCACAGACGGAGATCGTGTTGAGCAGCGGTGAGGCTAGCAGTTGCGTTGTCATCCTAGGGGCGGATGAGACACTAATTGGACTATTCACAACACAATGGATCTGCGGCAACAAGCAGGCTGGCGGTGGCTAATGCTATCACCGCCGCTAGAGGCTTCCTGGGCCGCAGATCGAGCGTGATCCTATGCACATTTTGGATCAGGCTGGCGGCTAAAGCAGATCATAGAAGAGCAGTTTTGTGTGATTGACGATAAAACATATATAATTGCTAGGATATTATAGTTTCTCTCAATGTATCATGTTAAGTATAGATGATATAGGTACTCAATCTCCCGCTAGCTCTGGACTTGGTACCACACTATCGCAAACATTGGTTCCTCCCACCGAGAGGCATTGCCCCCGCCGCCTGTACCCTTGACAACCCATTCCTTTAATGAGACATCGTCTTTTCTGAGACAGACTTGGCATCTTTTGCTGATGTGACATTACTGCAACATTAACTTTTCAGCTTTGCCCCAAATGGTAGAAATAGTCAGGCTCTGAGGCACAAATCCCCTGTCGCACCCCTGCTTGCCCCTCAGCTTGGAGCCAACATGCAGAACATGGAACCAACATGCAGAGCCTAGAACAAAAATGCAGAATTGAATGAGGGTCAATCCGCTACTGAAATGGGATAAATCTTGCCGGATCCCCTCTCCTCTTTTCTTGTCTTATTTCCTCATCTTCTGGATACCCCTCACTAGATTCCTGACACAATGTTGCTTAACTTTCTATCTCTTGCTCTTCTTTGGGCGACTCAAGCTCTCCTAGTTTCAGGACGCTCGTTGTTTCGTACCCGCAGCCTGCCCGGGTCTTCCGAATACGACACATGGAAAGCCATGCGAAGAGCCTTTGCCGGCTCTGGCTTGCAGCAGAGAGACACTGCGGAGGAGAAGAGCATATCCTTGGATAAAAGCTGGGAAGATGCTACACTCTTTGCCTTTACAGCGTGCGCCCAGAGTTTCCCCATTTCTCTCCTGCATCAGACCTTAACCACGATACTATTCATATAGTGAGCAAGATGTGGGCTCAGGAAACACTTCAGTTTCAGCGGGCATCGAAATTACTTGCGCGACATGCTACATCAAAGGAACTGCCACAACAAAGTTCCTTTATGACCGCGATTTCAATATCAGCGACGCATTCAACAATTTCACCGACCAGGTCGAGAGCGAAGTCCGTAGCTTGGCGACCGAAGTAACCGATTACGTGGAGGAATATATTGACGGGGTGGTCATGAAGCTGGATGATGGAGTGGACTTGGATGATTTCGACCTACCACCGATGGACGTTGACTTCAACATTGACCTTCCGGAAATCCCAGAGTTTCGGCTACAGTTCCAGTTTGATGGCTTGGAGATGTACATGTTGATCGACACCGTCCTCTCGGCTGGGGTTACTTATACCCTCAACCTGTATACCTCCACTACACCTGTGGGATTTGCGGTTCGTGACAATCTAGAAGTGGGTGTCATCTTCACCATTGACCTCATCCTGTCCGTGGAAGGGGAGATCAACATTAGCAGCGGGTTCCATCTCAGGCTGGATGATGGCGTTGTGTTTGAGCTCGGAATCTTCTCTGAGGAGATTGCGAGTATATCCCAGTAAGTCTGGACTCTGCGAGTATACCGTAGACTGAGCTGACAGCATTCAACAGCAATGGTGGCGAGTTTGAGTTTCTACCGGTGACAGTCGAGAGCGCCGGTGTCGTGTTCAAGGCTATCCTGCGTGTAGGGGTACAGGCAGGCTTCGAGGTAGGATCAAGCGACTTGACTATCCTTGGAAAAGATGTGGCAAAGGTTGGTGCGGGCGTTGAAATGGGCCTCTATGCCAATATCGCCGAATTCATCACCAATGTCACTCTTTCCATGGACGAAGACGACGACTGCCGACTTCATGTTGAGGAAGGATATCAGTTAGCTGTCGGGCTTGCAGGAGGAGCTTCGGTTGCCATCCAGAATGCCACGTGGGGACCAGTGCTCGAAACTGAGACTCCCATCTTCTACACCACATTGGCAGAGGCTTGTGCAATCCAACGAAGTCGCGACACACCTTCAGCCGCTGAAGCTACCATAACATCCGCCGTACTTGAAGCCAGAGACGAAGACGAAGATCAATCTGGCATGGAGACGACAACGATTTCTACCAAGGAGACCTTTGTCGTTGTTGCATGTCCATCAGGCCTAATCAATTGCCCAGTCTCACTTCAAACAACATCCAAGTACACGACTACCCGAACCCACGTTACAGTTATTCCGACCGACAGCGAAGCCAAGTTTCCTGACTCGGTTCGTCATACTGTCGCCAACGTGATTCCATTCGGAGATGGTGCGAACAAGTTGGCTGCAACCTCAGGTGCTCCGACGTCTTACGTCCCATCTTCAACTGAAACTGACGCACCCGATGACGACGTTGATATCCTGGACCCAAAGAAAGGTGGAGCATCCAACAGCGTTATTATCGGAGTGAGTGTGGGGCTTGGAGTGCCTCTTCTGTTGGGAGGTTTTGCTGCCGTTTTGTAAGTGAACTGGATTTCGCCTTTATTCCCGGACAACCATGAAGTCACACCAATAATTCTCGATATCTTATGTTGATCAATGGCTAACAATTATTCGTTATTAGCTTTTTGAGAAAGAAGAGACTGTCCACTCGTGCAACATTGGTTCCTGTTGAGACTGTTGAGCCTGTGTTGCCAAGTGTAAAGACTGTAGACCCTTCTGTAGTCGAGCAGAGAGTTCAATAGTCATTCAGATGGACTGGTTAAGACAATTCAACAGAGTTAAACAGCATGGAATGCACTATTTTGAGCGCTTGAATTGAGAGTTATCAGTGGTGCGAGTGCGGTCCACCATGGACACTGGTTGGAGACCATCATTTTCATCACATAAATCTCACTTAATAACATATCCCTGACAAATCAACTGACTCTAAACAGATCTACCTTGTTTTCATGGCCAATAAATCTACATACTATCTATCCTGAGCTCGGATCTTCCGGATTATCTGGATCCTCTGGATCTTCCAGGTTTTCCGCGCCATCCGGGTTTTCAGGATCCTTAGGATCTTTCTTCCCTAGAAGGTCGTCAAGGTTGAATCTTAGAGCATTAATATCGTTCAACAAACGAAGCAGAGTCTGGATGAACTCGACAACCAGCCGGTTGGTCACAAAAAGTCAATACTGTACCACCCCTGCATTAGACCACGTTCGGACAAATGCAGTAACCTGGGCACTGGAGGCAAGGCATTTGGATGGGTACTCTGTAAAGAGACTCAAAACGGCAGATTCGACAACTGGGGCGCGGGAGCGAGGTCACTCCTCATCCTGGCAGCGACTACACTGCCTTCCCAGTTGACCCTCCCAACAACTCAACGGCAGCTGAAGACTCGACGACCAAGTGTAGAAGATAGTACGTTACCGAGAAGGGTGATAGCTGTTCCACCATCTGCATGAGCGCGAGCATCCACATCTCTCTGCTTCTAGCAGCCAACCCATCTCTTGGTAAGGACTTGGCAAAGTGTAGTGAGAATTTGGTGCCCGAGCGAGCCTACTGTACGGGACCGACATACGAGTGGGCGGAATGAAAGTAGAGACATGGATATATGTCTAACAATCAATATATATGTGTTCTTTGTTATAGTTGAATCTCGGCCCAAGATGGAATAACTGAGCCACAAGATCATCTAGCAGTCAAATGGATACATGCCATACATGTTGTGAATCCCATCCGTTGGATCAGGGTTGCCGAGTTCGCTAATGTCCAAGTCTTCAGGCCACCCAAATGCCAGACCAAACAAGTAACTCTTGATCCCGACCCTCAGCCAGAATCTCTCCCCTCCTTGTTCGTTCCAGTTGTCGGCCTCAGTGACGACCTTGACATAAGGGTTGAGCTTATTGCGATAAGAACCCCGCGAGGTCTCTCCGGTGCTCAGATCTAGCAGATGGTCGATTCCTTGCTGATCGAGCATGATGCAGAAGCAAAACCTTCCTATCTTCGGGCGGGCTTGCCCTTCTGGCTGTAGATGCTCCTGAACCCAGATATCGAAGCGTTTGGCCACTTCGTCAGGGCTTGCTCCATCGAGATTCTTTTTCATCTTCCACAATGTCGCAGTAGAATCGTCGAGCCAGCTCTTCGTTAGGAGCAGGATCAAGGGGGTCCTGGTTCAGACGTGGTTTGACCGAGAGTTCTCCTGTGGCGTAATCGTTGGCGAAATGATGCAGCGCCTCAATAGCTTCGGGGAAGGCCTCATTCGACTCTGGCGTATAAACCGTGCGGAAAATAGTGAAGCCCCATGAGTACTGACGGTCGTGGAAGCTTGACTTCTCGTTGATGTCCCTCAGGGAATGTCTGACCCATCGATTACCCTCCTCGGGAGGATACTGGCTGCTCGGGAAGCGTAGCGGTTGGTTCAGTAGGTGCGGTGCGATGGGGCCGAAAGAAGTCATGACGACGTTGTGAGTGACCAAGGGTTGTAAGAGGAGAAATGATGTTAAGTCTGCGAAGGCTACTTCTGGGCGGGTGGGCACGGGCGCTTATATACCTCACAACCAGGGGCCCAGGTATAGCAGTTATGTAAGCATTGGGAAGTAAGCAAGTAGTTAAGTGTATTTCCCTTCTGGGCAGGTCCCCTGTTCTCCCTGATGGTCCTAAATATCAACCGATAGATGTAAGGCAGATTACCAGGGAGGAATGAATTGACCTCAAGTAAACTGTTCTAGACGTAAACTAGTTATATCAGTACCTGTAATTAGTATGTTTATTTTCGCTGGGTTAACAAGGGGGCCGGGAGAAAGTTGTAATACCTGCTTGGAGGTTACTTTGCTTCAATGACGTCTCCGGAGGAAGTCGTCAGTCACAATGACAAAGAAGACATTTATCAAGATACGAAGGCATCAGAACCAAATGCTGCTTGAGGTTTCTTGATCTGGCGTAGATAGAGCCAGCATTGTCAACGACATAACTCTAGCTTCTAACACAGCCGGGGCCATTGAGCCCGTGCAAGCCACTTTGGTGGTTACCTACTGGCGTTTTGAGGTTTTGCGTTTTAGCGCTCTCATGTGTTGATAACTGCATTCTTTATTATGCCATGCAAATCTCGGTACAGGTCTGTCGTCCCTTTGGGGTGCCAGCGCTTAGGTACGAGTCTCTCAACGGTTATCCCTATAGTAGGTAGCCTAGGCATTTGACTAGGTCTCCCTCCCCTGACAAGAACTAAACTTGCCTCTCTTCCTTCATACGCTATGCAAACATCATCATTAAGAGGGGCATCGGCGTTCACCAAGGCGGCTTGACCACAGTGCGGTTAGATGATCCATATGCTCCAAACGTTATAACCACGTGATGCGACTGACAGGCATTGAGATAGCCTGCCCTCAAGATATCATTGTTTCTCTCTTTTTATCTGTTGTAAATTGTCATCGGAAGCAATGACTGGTTTTGTCACGCCACAATTCCTCCCCCGCGCCATCTGCTTGGTCCGGAATAGGCGTGTTCCACTGATTTCTTGTCATGAGCCCATTGCCACCGGAGCAGCAATCGGAGCTCAAACGTGAGTCAGCCAGTCGCTTATTCGGTATAAAGCCCCAAGACAAGTACATGCAAATGGCACATAACCTCTCATCTCTACCAACGCGGATATCTGCAATTGCAACGTCCAAAATGTCCTCGAAACCAATTCTACAGCTCAACAGCTGCCTTGTGCGAGCCTACAACGAAGGAGACGTCGAGTCTCTTGCCAAAGCCGCAAACAACCCACGAATAGCGCGGTGGATGAGCAACTCGTTCCCGCAGCCATATACTGTCCAAGACGCCAAGAAATGGATCTCCATCGCTAATACCCCGTCCCCTGTTCGCGACTTTGCAATCTGCCGACTAGACGGCTCAGCTGTCATCGGCGGCATCGGCCTCAAAGCGCGAGACGACATCAACTACCGTACCATGGAGATCGGCTACTGGATATGTGAAGACTACTGGCATCAAGGTATCGCAACAGAAGTGGTCACTGCCTTCTCCAAATGGGCATTTGTCAACTTTAAGCAATTGCTGCGGCTGGAAGCCATAGTCTTTGAGGGGAATCCGGCAAGCGGTCATGTACTTATTAAATCCGGCTTTCAGTTTGAATCAAGGCAGAGAGCGGCGGTCGAGAAGTTAGGTAGGGTCATGGATACTTTGACGTACACGAAGTTTTCAACGGGGAACGGAAGAATATTGACGAAAAAACATGCGGAACCGAGACGTCGAGAAATAGGAACAATCCCAAGGATGGCATTTGTGAAGTTGATGTGAGGAACCTGACACGAACTAAAGCTGGTCCATCTCAGTTGGCTCAGGCTCTATATTCATTGACCGGATGATGGGGTTGAGGGGCATCTTTGGAGACTCTAAAGAGCCATTACCTGGTTGGGAGAGGACGAAAATAATAGGGAAAATGATATGCGGGTACGGTATTTTACAGCATTGGGTTTTTAATGTTGGCAGGCGTCAATGGCTGTTTTTCTTTTTAATTATTGTGAACAATAGGCTTTTTAAAAACATTACAGAAGATCAACAACAATGCCATGCGGTGTTTAATTACCTTGGAAGACATGTTGCGAGATGTGCTAAAAATGACAACTTCTGGGCAAAAAGTCAACCACACGATCTTCTATGTCGGTTATCCTGGCTTCAACTATGATAAAGAACGCATTTAGTCAACTACAAATTCAACCGGGACCAAATGGAATTTTCAATCGGTCAGCAACTTGAACCGAGCTCTCAGTGTTACAATCACAAACGCCACTGCAACGTCGCGTCATCTACCGGATTTGAGACATGCTACTCTTGGCAGGGCATAGATATTAAACGGTAGCTGATGGTTTCGAGGAGTGATGATTCATGTAATAGACGACTGGAAACAGGAACTGATCTTTCTGTTGGCAATGCTGTATGACTGCAGGCATGATCTGATGAAGTCCACCACCCAAGTAATGTGGCGTCGACGCCCTGTAATAACAGACAAGTCACTCGACATGACGGATAACACTTCTGTCGAGCACAATTCAATAGACGGCATAACTCTGAACACGTAGATTATGACGATCCACGTCGACACAGGCCGTGGCCTCACCGCTTGCTGCGAATTGAAAAAATCAGCAGATCCACCACTGTGGACTTGATGAAACCTGAGATATGATAGAAAATATGGCGGCAAACATGACCCGGCAGACTGCATCTACAGCAAAAGTTGGTTCGCAGCTATGAGACTTGCGTTTAGGTTAATATTGTGAGCTTCAAATAAGTACAGACAGCCAAGACTGAGGCTATCCGTGATTCCGAGCCT
Source organism: Fusarium oligoseptatum (assembly GCA_003946995.1). Taxonomy (NCBI): domain Eukaryota; kingdom Fungi; phylum Ascomycota; class Sordariomycetes; order Hypocreales; family Nectriaceae; genus Fusarium; species Fusarium oligoseptatum. Next base: position 43,791 of record NKCK01000026.1, read on the forward strand.
GCTCTGGATTGCCTCAAAAGGTACTCCGTGAATAGACGGAGGCCAAGATGTTGATCTACCATGCACCGAGGATCATCTCCAAGTCAAGGAGAATGGCTGTCACTACTGCAGTCTATTTCTTCATCTACTGGCTCCTAGGAAATAGTCCATGAGGCCTCAACAAGTGCCGCGCCTAGGACTTGTCGCCGTTTGATGTGGCGCTCATGCCACGTACTAACAACAGGGTATATGGTCAGGGTATGGTAAAAGTGGCTTGAATACCCTGCTACAGCGAAGATCACTGGGATTCCAAATCCCTTGCTTCCGGGCGTTCTCCGGATACGAGATGACTGGTCTTCTCATGCATCTTTTCAGGAGTCGTCAACTTGAAGCCGATTCCGGAGCTCAATGATTGTCTATGAATTGCGGGGAACCAGATATTCAAGCAGCAGGCCGTATACTCGGGTGCTGAGCTGCGCCTGGCTTGACCTTGCATCGCATCTTGGCCTGCCTCCTCGACTTCTTCCAAAACAAGGTTCTGAATCAGATGATTGGGCTCTCATGCATCGCGACAATCCCTTCTACTCCACAATATCACTTGGCTTACCATTTCAAGATTCTGCACCTGTATGTAAGCTCGATAATACATCAAACCAAGGAATGATTTTCTTGTCAAGACCTTGAATGCAACGAAATCGTCTCAAGACCACTCAAAGCAAGCAACATCCTCGGACCGTCGGCATCACGAGTCAGTGTCTACCTTTGATCGACACATTGCAGCGGCAATCAACCCAAGATCCCAGGTACGCGCGGCTATTTCCAAGAGTCCTGCAAGTGGGTCTCATGTAGGTGAAATGAAGTGTGCAGTCTCCTGCATGATAATGTCCTGCAGGCCACGAGGTATTGGCCTATAATATCGTACAGGGGCAAAGTGAGGCGACTTCAAGTCTTCATTGACGACGTGGCTGACAAGACCCTTCTTACACATCATTTATGCCCACTTTCTTGAATCCACTCTTCAGGGCCTCCCTTGTTTCTCGGCTTGCCACTGCTATTTTCATGTTTTCTGACAGGGGACTCTGCAACTTGCCGATGGGTACCACACATAGAATCAATGACGAGAGTGGTTCTGCGGAGCTCAAGGGGCGGGCCGTTTGCTCCGCGTGATCAACGTTGTGTTAGTTAAGCCTCCCCCAGACTATTGAGTTGGTACATGTCCTTTTCTGGGTTTTTGGAATGACTATCATCCCTATGTTTGCTTAGGGCGGAGGTTGATTCGTCTGCCTTGATTTGCCAGTCCAAGATGCCAAGAGGAACATGCATCTGACCGGTTTTATTCTCTTCATCACCAGCTCAACTACCGACCGGATGTCGGGATGATCTGCAATTGTTTGTGGGGCTCAACTGAAGACTGCAGATACCTTGATCTGCGTGTAAAACATCTCCAATAGGAGGCCGGAAGGACTTTGTGAGCTCTCATGTTGGATAGGGGGCTGGATCAAGGGTATTCGGGTTGTTGAGACGGTCAAGATGAAGCGCTTCCGGCGGGATGGTGGGAGAACTCTCAACTATAAAGGGGCCCTTCTCCTCGTTCAACTCGCTCATCATCATCAATCCAGCATCTCCATTCAGTTTAAGCACTCCACCACTTCAAACACCAAACAACTCAACCCAACCTTCAAAATGAAGTTCACCATTGTCGCCTCCATCCTCGCTATGGCCTCTACTGCCATTGCCGCTCCCACTGAAGTTGAGGCTCGCGGCGGCGGCTCTGCTGGCTCTTGCAACGCCAATGCTCAGCAGGTCTGCTGTAACGGCATCCTCAGCTGTGCTGTCCAAGTTCTCGGCAAGAACTGTGACGGCAGTGCCTACTGCTGCCAGACCGATGCCCCTGTTGTAAGTTTCCTTTTGAAGTAACCGAATCGTTTTCTGACTCTTTAGGGCGCTCTCATCAACGTCGCCCTCCTCAACTGTGTCGACATTCTGTAAAGGATTACAACATCTTGGCAATGGTCGGTGGATTTATGGAAGGTATAGGTGGAAAGGGTTAGCCTGTAATGGAGATGTAACTGGTACCCAATTCACTCCGTTATGAGAACGAGTCTGTGACATCATAATTGTGCTGAACGTGTCCCTCTGTTTTCATTATCGTATAATAGAGGGTGCTCCGTGACAAACACGCCCTCAGTGCCATGCTAAGAATTCCATTGTCGTTGTGAAGTCTCTGCTTAATAAGGTGACACATTGCGGCTGAATCCTTCCCAGTGAAGTGGTTGTAGGATGCAGATCGACACCAAATCAATGTGAGACATGCTGATCAATTCTATCCAGTGTTTTCTTTGATCTTGTAGACGACCTCGTGTCACTGAAAAAAACAATGAATGCTGATCAATTTACTAGAGTAACAAGTCCCCATTATAAAACCCATTGAGATCATACCCGTGCTCAAACAAATCATTCCAAGCAATGTCAATACTAGGGGTGGGATATTCTGGTCCTGGAGGGTTTTGACATTTGACTCCAAACCAGGACATGAATTCTGTGTCAATGTCGCTCTCGGCGGATGATGTGGTATCAAATACAGCTAGGGTTGCATTTCCCAGTCTTCGGATGATCTGGATACTTCTTTCACCAACTATTCTACCATGTGAGATCTTAGATAAGAGTCCAACACATGATTCAATATTGGATTCGACGACCTCCTTGGTCAACTCATGTCGTACTGCAGCGCTGGCTCTTATCGAGTATAGCATGGTAACAGCGGACATGAACAGCGAATCAAGAGCCACAAACGTGTAGATGATCTTGTTTTTGGCATATAACGCGTTGTAGCAACTGATTAAACTGATGGAAGAGTCTGCACAGAGTCGAATGGCATCAGCGCTGCTGACAGGGGAAGCGTGTGAAGGTCGATACACGTTGATAACAGCCTGATGGTATGCGATTTGAAACCATTCCGAGGTCTGATACATCGAGACTGGTGCAAGGTATCGTGGGGCTGATAATAACCAGGTATTGAGGAGTGCATAGTGTTGTTGTCGGATAGAATCCAAGTTGGAGCTCTCGATATTCACTCCAGCCGCAGAATGAAGTGCTCTGTAGATATTGGCGTTGATTCGTCTCAGTTCGATGATATGACGGAATGCAGACATGTCTTTAATGTCTGGACAAACGTTTGGGACGGCTTGTTCTGCTGGGCCAGAGAGCTTCTCGTCTGATAGTAAGAGGGGAAGAGATATGGTGACATCGGCGTCTTGTATGCCGATAGGTCTTCCGAGAGAGATTGATATGCTTCGATCTATCGTGTATAGACTCCAGAACAGTCTCTTACACATTTCTGCTTCCAGAAGAGACTTGCCAGCGAGGGCCTCTCGTCGATGAAGATCAATGCCGACGGCAAGCCGCAAAGCCAAGCCAACAGCTTGCCACAGATTGACAGACTGCGGCTCATTGCTTCCAAAGATACAGAGCAACAAAAGGCACTGAATACAGTCGATGTCATCGGCAGCCAAGACATTATCTAGCTCGCGCGCTGCAGCTTTGAAGAAGCCTTGGTAAGACACAGATGGGTTACAACCTGTCCTAGCCTTCTCTGAAGCGCCGATTGCAAGTACAATGTTGACTTGAAAGGCAGAAAGCTTGCTCCTAGGGCGGCCACTGACAAATGGTAGGTAATGTTGTTCCGTAAAGGTTGGTCGGTGGAGAACAGGGAATTGAGGCCATCTCCGGTCGAAAAACACATCAACCAAACTTGGGCCATCATCTTGAAGTGAAAATGAAGTCGGAGTGACAGTCGGGGCATCACTCGCTGATAATCCATTCCATAGTTGCCAGGGACTACTCATAAAACCAACCTCTGGGCTATGAGCGTTTGATCCTCGAAACGTCGGGAGAAGCATGCGACCTCGGTAGAACTTTTCCAAGCTGCCTGCTCCATCGGAAGGCTCGCTAATTGGCTGTCGGAGATCATGAGAACCAGCCCTATCCCTGCGTAGGGCCAGTTGGGATTGCAGCTCCCTCACGCGACTCTTGAGGTTCTCTACCTGGTTTCTGAGGTGATCGCACTCGCAATCTCTATCCACTTTGATCACCAGACGGTCCGACGGGACGCATGAGACTGCTGCTGCGGCGCATGGCCCACAAACCGGAAGTTTTCCGTCACACTTGATGGTAAGCAGTGGCACATCAACGGGAGAGGTTCATACCTTTTTGCTTCCTTCGGCGACATCTCTGACAAGCGGCAGAAATTCTCTTGAGCCCGCGACGAGGAGACAGCGCGTCGCCAGGTTCGAAACCGGCTGGAGCCGATTCAATTATCGGAGGGAGAACTACGTCATTCTCGAAAGACATTGTGAGGCCTGTCGCGAGGCGAGGGTTCAACATTGTCAGGAGAGTCGAGGTGAAAGGTCTCCGATCGGATAAGTCCGAAGCTCCGCATCAAATGCGATTCATGATGACGTATGTATTCCGGATTAAGCCGATCGCTAAGCCCACACGAACTTAGCTCATTCATCATCACACAATGAGCCTCAAAGCGTCCATCAAACGGCTGGGCGTTTTTACGTCTTGCGATGTATGTGAAAGCCTTTCTTCAAGACACAATTAACATTTCTAGATCGGAGATGCACTGGTAAAACTCAAGTACCCCTACGGAGGGTTTCTTGATGGCATCCACATGTGGTCCCCCGCACACCGCTCTGGACCACACAGGACCATCGGGCAAGCCATCACGGTCAAGATGGTGACTATGGACGATACCGATGCTCCGAAACCTGAGAGACACTTTGCCGATTGCAATGAGCCTGGAAAGATTATGTATATCCAGCAACCTAAGGGGCTTTACTCTGCCTGTTGGGGTGGTCTGATGTCGACCCGAGCGAGCGCTTTGCGGGCTGGCGGAGCAGTCGTAGACGGACGTATTCGTGATATTAATGAGCATCGCGAGCTGGGATTTCCGGTAAGTTCATTGTCATTTACAAGTTCTAGGCTAATTTTTAGGTTTTTGCACGAGAAACCTCTACGTTGGGGTCTAACACGTTTACGCGAGCATCCGAAATCAACGTTGCGCTCCAGTTTAAAAACGATCTATGGATTAATCCGGGGGATATACTCGTGGGAGATGCTGACGGAGTTGTCGTGGTACCCCCTTCATTGATGGATCAGGTCATTGAGCTGTGCAAGGAGCGTGCCGAGATGGATGCTCGAACTTTGGAGTCGTTGCAGCGGGGAGAGGGCATTGGAGAGGCGATTAAAAAGTACCGAAAGTGATTGAATGGGGTAGCATGTATATTGATAACAAAATTGTGTCGGTGATGGTTCAAAGACAGAGTAAAAGCTCGGGAAATCGATCAACGTGAAACTTGGCTCTCGCCCCTTTTTGTTGACTGATTCTTTCATCGCTCTCTGGAATCACAGCAAACGAAGGTTCCTGAATCGGTTTAATACTTGATGTATTAAAGAGGATTATTAAATAGTTGATGAGGCCTGTCAAGTCGTCCAATAGTCTATACTATCGCAGATATCTCGTCTATTGCTGCCATCCCTGATCAATCTTCTCAAAATCCGACTTCACGTTCCACGATCGATCAATCAACCACCGCTCAACACTTGTCTGGTCCGGCAAACTGCCAATCTCAAACTCCCACATGCTAAATTCAATGATGGGCTTCTTGTTCGCATCCAGCGCGCCCTTCTTGTACTTGACCCACCTCCAGCCCTTTCGCGGTGTCAGGCCCTTACCATAGCCATTTTTCTTCTCGGATACGCTCCCAACCTTCCAAGGCATAAGGCTGGTACACTTTGACGGGCTTCTTGAGCTTCTTGTTCAGGTTGCGGTGGTACTCCTGTCGGAAATGTACCGATGGGTGTACGCGTTCGACTGTGTAGCCTATTTCGGGCTCGCCCTCCTTAGGCTTGAAGTATTCTTTAGGTGTGCGGTTCTCGGGGTTGCCCATAGCCTTGTACTCCTTGGTGAAGCTATCGTCGATCTTGCCCAATAGCCATTCTTGATTCTCCTCCCAGGCGAGCATCTTGGGGTCATCGGGGTGACTGATGACGGCCTCAATCTCAGCGAGCTGCATCTTTAGCGCTTCTTCATTCAGCGCCAGATGGGGTCGGACCCGGTCGAGCATCCAGGCGTAGGCTACGCTCGAGAGCTTTTCGCGATCGCCCTTGGGCTGCGTGCCCTTTTGCTTCTCCTCATCAGTTTGGACATTGTCGGAACTGCCGCCTCCGACGTTAATGTGAGCACCAGGGAACCAGCACTGAACGAGTTTGGTCGTTTTTGTTGTCCGGCTTCACACACCAGAGGCATGGTGCAAAGGGACCCCGACGTTCGTCCAAGGCAAGGGCCTGGTACGCATGTTTGACATCTAAAGTGTCTAATTAACGTCATATCAAGGAAGACGGATGGTAGAGGAACTTACTGGCACTGAGATCTGTGTTGTGAAACTGATAGGCCTTGCGCCATCGAGAGTTGTCAATCTTGATCAAGTGGCCCATATCCGGAATACCGAGAGCGCCGACGGTATCCCAGACACCAATCACCTGGATCACGGTGTCCTTACCTGGACAGTATACGGCAGAATCACTGTGGGCAATAAACTTGGTCCAGTGTGAGGTCTCCGTAAACGATTTGGTGAAGTTTTCTCCACGAATAAAGTTGCCATAGTGCTCGAGGAAGTGACTCATCAGATGCGACTTGATTATGCCGACCTCCTGCACCAATCCAGCTGTGGCGCGCACGGTAAAAGCACCTCGCGAGAAGCCGAAAAAGTACAACTCATCGCCATGGCTATAGTTGGAGACGATGAAGTTGTATGCCTCCAGGACATTCTCCAGAAGTCCCAGGCCCTGTGAGCCTACAAAGAAATTGTGAGAGTTGAACCTTGACATCCGGAGAGTCATGCATACCTTGTCGAGTAGCCTCTACGCCTGTGATGTCACCTGTGCCTACGCCAGCATCGTAGTACACTAGCTGCTGCCATTCATTCTTCTCGCGATCAAGGCCAGTCTTGGCGAGGACTCGGCTGAAACGAGCGACATTGGAAGGACAGCCTTTCTTAGGGTCGATCGTAGTGGCGGACTGCCATGTTCCGTCGCAACAGATGACGATCCTCTTCGGCTTGGCTGCCGGAGCAGGACGAGAGATGAAGTCTTTGTCGTAAGTACGAGGTTGGGCCATTGTGGAAGAACGATAAGAGACAATACTGAATAGCTTTCAGTAGACAGACAGACAGAGGATACACTTGGTCTATATACACGCGGCCCTCAACCCCTCATTGCGTGGCAATTGATACCCAGCTCTCCTCTAAGACAAACCACATACCGCTTCCAGACGACGCGCCACCAAAACGCCACTATTGTCAATTATTGAACGGGGCGGCCCGCTCCAGAACGTCCGGAGTTACTGGGTCATGGAGTCTGGACGGTGCTTTGGTCAGCTGATAAGGCCTGTTTTGGCTAGACCAGAGGCTAAACTATGATAGTTGTCAATAGTTCGTTCCAAAGTTGAGACATGCTGCATACGCGGAGTTCAACTAGGTTGCTTCTACTACGGCTTGCGTGGACGAGACTCGTGAGCTGCAAGGATTCTTTATCAGAGCTATTGTCTGAAATAAACCGTGGCAAAGTCAACAATTGGATTTAACGCGTTGGGTTTGTTTATCCATATTTTCGGCCAGTCCGAACTTCCCCGCATTTGAATGCCCCTATAATCCGGCCCCTGTACGAATCGGATACTTCAGTATTGCAATATAGGTCAATAAAAGGATATACTAATTAATGGGAATGACCCTCGGCTTTGCCACGAGCGATAAATCATACAGGGGGTATACTATAAAGCTGCTTTAAACGTAAAGGTCCCGGGTAACTATTATCTTCAACGCGTCTGGTAATTACCATTCTCGGTTAGACTGCAGCTTCTATAAATAGAATTGGAGTCCGCGGCTTCCGATTATTCCGTGTCTTGCTTGACAACAGGTTTTCAACATCATTAACCATCACTGGCAATGTCCTCAAGCGCTAGATAATCATGTCAATTGGCACTGGCGCAGAGGTTTGGTCGGTAAGTAGCCTCCCCTTGATCATCTATCACGCTTACGAGTCTAGGCTGCCGTCGTCGCTGGATTAAGCGCAGACTTGTTTGTCCACCCCATGGAAACCATCATTACACGTATTCAATCTCCTTTTTATACCATCAGATACAAGTCAAATGGCCGGATCCAACAAAGTTTGTTTAGAGGCCTTTATCAAGGTTTTGGTCCTACTCTTATCACCGGAATACCTTCATCTGCTGCTTTCTTCATCATATATGAAAGCATGAAGAGCACTTTTTCAAGAGTCAAAAGGGTTCCTTCAATATGTCCCCCCTTCGGCAGTTCATGTAGCCAGCAGTGGTGTGGCTGAGCTTGTAAACTGTGCAATCTCAAATCCGGCAGAGGTGCTGAAGCAAAAACGCTCAGATCCAACTAGGAGGACCCAGGAAACCATGGGGATGGTACACAGTTCAGGCCGTTCGACATTTCTCAGCTCACCCTACAAGGCTGTGGACAGGATACTCTGCCTTGCTGGCCAGCCATCTTCCAGGAACTTGCTTGACATTCGGCATTTATGAGCACATCAAGGCACAGATATTGGGGAAAATTGGTGAAACAAACCCTCAATCGGCAGCCAGCATGTCGATGCAGGTTCAAGTGAGTACGCTAAGCGCAGGACTGGCCGGTGGATTTACTTCATGTTTCCTTGTACCGATTGATGTCGTCAAGACAAGGATGAGACTCGCTGCTGGAGGCCATGGCGTTGAGACACCCGAAAGATCTAGACGGCCCGCAGCTGTGAGTTTCCTCAACATTGCAAAAGAGACCCTACACACAGATGGAATGCCTGGCTTATTTCGAGGGTTTACTCTTACATGTGTGGCGGCTACAGTTGGGAGTGGAGTATATCTGGGTTGCTATGAGGGTGTAAAGCTGTATATTAAGGACTTAGGTGAGTCTCAAGTTGGCGACTGAACAACCTGGCGTTATAGAGCTGGTCCTGTATGATCACGCCATTTCTCTCTACTCAGTCAATATTAATTCAACAAGCGTGTCGCACTATGTACTCTCATTGCAAGGTTTTTTATCAGACGAATGAGATACCTGCCTCTTTCATTGACTTTACCCCTTGACATAACAACTCGCCAACCCCTTTGCTATCAGCAACTACTTCCGGAACCCCATTCTCATAACTGGCTTGAGATCGCCTTGCTCAAGACTTCTCACTCTCTGCCGCCTTGGCCTCAAGCTCCACCTGGTGCGAGGTTTTTGTGGAAGCAAATCTCCAAGCCGGAACATGTTGCTCAAAGAGCTCGTCCAACTCGTGATAGGTACGTCCCTTGGTTTCGGGAAACATCAAGACACATGGAATGAGGTAAACCAGAGTGATACCACCAAAGAACAAACCAATCTTTTGTCCCCAACCAGCACCTTGGTTCGAAAGCATCAGGGGAACCGTGTAGTTCTGTAACCGGTTAGACACTTCTGTCATGTGTTGGGAATTACTTACAAAGAGAATACCAGTCATGTACTGAATGGTAACGGCAATAGATGTCGTCTTGGCTCGCAGACTGGGACTGGAAATCTCAACCAGACTAATCCAACCTTTAAACAGTTAGTACAAGCCGAGGTCAAAAAAAAGCAGATAGACCTACCAATCGGAGCGAGCGAGTTTGCATATACAAACGCCCAAAGAGAACACAGAGCAACAAGTGCCATTCCAGATGCACTTGTCTGCTTCATAAAGCCCAGTCCACCAACTATAAAGCAAATGGTTGCCATAGCAGCTCCACCTGCAATGACCAAAGTCCTTCGTCCAACCTTGTCAACGGTATAGAACGAGATCAGAATGCCAACAACAAGAACCATTTGCTTGATAATGTTGCCGAGGAAGGGATCGTCAACACCAGCGAGCTGGAAGAAGTAGGTGGTATATCCAAACATCAGCGGGACACCAACAATGTTCTGAAAGGTGAAAGGAAGTGTAGAGATGACGGCACGCTTCAAGTTGGTCTTGTTGGTAAAGAGAGCCTTCCAGTCAGAGTTGTCATCGCCGTGCTTTGCCATGGACAATGACTCCACAAACTCGTATCTAAAGACAGAGTATTCATGGTCAAAGTCATAACCTTCCACGTTTCCAACAAGCTTTCGGAGAGCCTTCTTGCCTTCTTCATGTCTGTCCTTGGATGCGTACCAGGCTGATCATGTAAGCGTAGATCATCCCAGCGTCAGGGATACTTACCAGGAGACTCAGGGAGGTAGAGCATGGGGAATAGCCAGAGTCCAGTAAAGACAAATTCGGAGTAAAAGATGTGACGGAAAGCCATGTGGTCAGTCTCTTCGAGGACCTTGAGAGCCACAGCCAAAAACACCTGACCAAGGGCGAAAGAAAGAGAGAAGCTACCAAGTAAAGCACCACGGAACTGAGGCATGGCAACTTCTGACATGTAAACCATGCAGCTGGTAGACAACATGCCTCCTGCGCAGCCGGCAACAAGCCGGGCAATCAAGAGAACCCACCAGTTAGGAGCAAAAACTTGAATGACAACAGACTAACAAATCAGCGTCGCTCAAAAATCCGGCGGGAAAAACTTACCGCAGTGAGGAAAAAGGTGACTCCCCACATGTTAAACTTGCGACCAAACTTGTCAGCAGTGATGGGAGCGATAGTCTGGATCAGAATCGACGTGATAAAGTAACAAGCCGACCAGAGCGAGATGTGTTGAGCATTAAGGGCAGGCTTTCCGGTGTCTGGGTCCTCGACAGTTGCAAAGTACTGAATGAAGCCTTCATTGGCAATAATACTGCCAATAACAGAGTTGGCATAGCCAGCATACCTATCAGGTCAGTCATGTTCAACGTTGCAGTGGTCAACTTACATTCCCGCCAAGGAAACGCCCAGACCAGTGATATAGAGTCTCCAGAACTTCTTAACGCATTGAGCACGGGTTAAACCAGCAAAGGCTGAAGTGACGGGGGTGGCCTCATGGGCTCCCTTCTCTCCGTGTTCCTCCTGGACAACGTCTGCTTGTTCCTTGTTCATGTTTATGGTTGTAGATCCAAGATTGATAGTGATGAGATTCAAGCAGAGATGAAGGCTTGTTTATATGCTTTAAGAACTGATAAGAATTCGGAGAGTAGACCGAACAGACCTTGTCTGATGTACGGTTAAAGTTCGTCAAAAGAGTCACTTGCCCCGGATCTCCACATGCTGCCACGAGCTGATTGCGGAGATGGCCTGGCGGGTTCTCTCCTCATTCAACAGCGTGGGGAATGGGTCAATAGCCCCGGACTAGCTGTCAATACCCAGGTCAACGTCGTTTCGAGCATGTAGCTTATTGGGGGAACAAGGATTTCACGGATCCATTGGAAGGTGTGGACTTCGGAGGAGTGGTCGGCCGGCCATTGTTCCAGGGCCGGTGTGGGACGACCAACCCTTCACGGTTTAGTCTGGACAACTCGAGATTTATTCACGACTCGTGCTCTAAGCAAGGTACGGGCAAACTCCGGATAGGTTTACAGTCAAGAGATCACGCGGGGTCCAGAACGATGGATCAGAAGACGGTGGCTGGGTGGGTAACCATTCGACCATGGATCACGCAATGTTGAGGACAATGGACGATCCTTGGGCAACAGTATCGGTAGTCTAATTACGAGGAGCATGCCGCATCGTGACGGATAATGTGCGGAAAGAACATCAGTCTATTGCTATCTATCACTTGGCTCGATTCGCCATGCTGGTCCATCGCTTCCTCAGAACCTGCACCGCACTCTTAGGTCTACGATCTCGGGTGAATACACCCTTCTTGTTGCCATCAACTCGAAAGATAAAGGTTGAAGGCGTCTGAAAGTCGGCAAAATTCCACACTTGCTCACCAACCACGCCCTCCACTCGATCAAAGACGCGGTGGGACATTTCAAGAACCCTGCTCTGGTATTCCTCACTCCAAGGAACGTCCCCGACCGTGTGTAGACCTGAAAGGGTGTCGGCTCCATACTCTGTCATGATGATGGGCTTGCTGTATTTGCCCTCCCACTCCCGTAGTTCTTGTTCCAGGCCTTCTTCAGCTGCCTCCAGATCTCCGGTATTTAGGTACCATCCGTAGTAACGGTTCAGACAGACAACATCAAATAGATCGGCGATCAGATCCTTGTGGATACTGGCCTGCTTTTTCGTTTGCAAAGCAGACAGGGCGAGTGGGATCTAGCTCGCGAGTTAAAGCCACCAGAGGTTCCATGTACTCGCGGACACCTGGCTCGCTGGCTGCTGGCTCATTGGCAATGGTCCATAGAACCACAGAAGGATGGTTCTTGTCACGAGCCACGAGCTCTCGAATGCCTTGAGCATGAGCAGCCTGTGTCTTTTCATTCATCGTGTCTGGTGAAAAGGTTGGGACAGGCTTCAATCCAAAGACTCCAGCGACAATGGTGAGGTTGAGACCGACTGCTGCTGTCTCATCAATCACCACGATTCCATGTCTGTCTGCATACTCCAGAACCTCTTCCGCATAAGGATAATGAGATGTACGGAAAGAATTGGCCCCTGTCCAGTTCATCAACTGGAAATCATGAACCATGTATGCAGGGTCGTGTCCTTTGCCACGGATTGGGGTGTCCTCATGCTTGCCAAAACCTGTAAAGTAGAATGGCTTGTTGTTGATGAGGAATTGATTGCCAGAAACCTTGACGGATCGAATTCCAACGGCGAGGTCATAAGCGTCCACTATCTCACCCTGGGAGACGATTTCAGCGCGAAGCTGATAGAGGCATGCGGCTCCAGGTTGCCACAGATGAACCGAGTCAACAGTAATGGAGCCTTTGAGGTTCGTCGATTGACCAACGACATTTCCGTCCTCGTCAATCAACTTGACCCTGCAGGTATGCTGACCAAGTGGGACGTTGGTGGCCACCTCAAAGTTGACAATGCCCGTGCTCCCCTGAACGTCAGTCACCACGGTAATGTCGTTGACAGAGATTTTGGGCACGCTATACAACCATACGGATCGTGCGAGGCCTGCATAGTTGAAAAAGTCGTGTTGATAGTGTTGCTTCCGCTTTCCATTCTCAAGCGTCTCGACACGTCCAGGAGGAATGGTATGCCAATCGAGCTCATTGTTGACAGCCACGGTGAGACGAAATTGTTGTCCAGGGGTGAAGAGGTCTGTGACGTCAGCCTCAAATGGTGTGTACCCTCCAATATGTTCAACAAGGAATTGGTCATTGATGTAAACACGACCTTTGTGAGTCGCCGCGTCGAATCGCAAAACGTATCGTTGTCCAGACCAACTTCGAGGGATAGTTACATTTCTCTGATAGTAAACCCATCCAACATGGTCCCTGATTTTTGCGTCCACGAATATGTCGTTGTAGCTGGCTGGAACCGGGATTTGAAGGGATGGGGGGATTGCTTGCTTCCAGGCTTGTTCCGCCTCTAGTTCAACGGATTGAGCAAGGGCAAAGTTCCAGATGCCATCCAGCGAGACAAGCTCTCGGTAAGCATTGGCCTGAGGTTTGAGCATTTTGAAGATTGACAAAGAATGGAATGACAGACGATACTGGTCACTTGAACTTGATCGAGCGGTGTCTGATATAAAAACCCATTCTTTGACCTCGTGTCTAGGGTGGGGTGTGAGCTTGGTGGAGAATGATACGGACTTTTGCTCGGAGACCTTACCGTTGGTCATGCTGGTATAGGGTCACGCCGAGATTATTGGATGATTTATGATCGAATCATTTATGGTTGACTCAACATTCATCGAGTTGTGTTACTTCAAACTTGTTGGGAGCTTCTATTCCGACCATACAACCACATTGTCATGATTTCAGCGCAGGATTGTCCATTCCAGAACCCATTTCATAGAAGCCTTCTACAGTTCTTCATGAACGATAGCCTCGGCTGCAGACCTGCATTCCTTCCGATCTTCGTCCAGTCTTCGGATCGAAAATGACCTACCCCTGATCGGACCTCGGCTCAAATCTCGGACGAGCACTATCCGAACTCCGACACCATCATTTCCCCACACTCACCCTCGTGATCATCGACCCATGAGAGAGGCACCCAATCAGAGTCAAGTGGAGTGAATTCTGACTGATTCGGTTTGTGGGGATCCAAAGTTGGGAATGAATCGCGCCATGAACCGAGGACAATATTGGCGTCCATTTGATGTGGAAATACCTCATCTTGATTGACAAGTCGGCATCATGGATCCCGCGTACGACCCTTCCTCCGAGGCCGAGCTCCCGTCATGTAGCGGTTGCAGGAAGCGAAAGCTCAAGTGTTCGAGGCAGAAACCGGCTTGTTCCAATTGCGAGCGACTACGTAAGTCCCAACGGAGCATCAATGGCATGACTAATTGGTTTAGAAACGACATGTGTCTATGAAGGCCGGCGGGTCAAGCCAGGGTTGAAGAGTGGTGCCGTGGAGGGTCTCAATCAACGGCTAGGTATTGTTCCTATGTTGATGTTGTGCCTTGGCTTACGGAGAGACAGAAAAGGTAGAGAGAGCCTTGTTTGGCCAAACACATACCGAAGATGGAGGTGAATCAGCCCTTGCGGACATTGAGCCTGTTCATAAGCCAAATGTCCCATCTCCTCTTGAAGCTGTACTGTCAACCCTGGCTGGAGAGTTGCAGAAACTCAACCAAAATATGACACCAAACAGGGAACAAAGACAAGAGACATCCCGGAAACGAAGAAGATACGAGACATCAGAGGAAGAACCACGAAGAGGCGAGTATGATGTGATTGATGAAGTCCTCGATGACTTGATAGATGCATACTTTTCTCATGTCCAGCCGTGGATCCCCATGATCAATATGAGAGACTTCAGGGCGCGAGCTCAGGACAATAGGGATCAGGTCAGGGTTGTTCTTCAAGCCATGGCTGTGGCCACTCTTCGATATCTTGAACCTGATGGAGAACCCCTTTCACCAGGGTTTGTCAAGAACGAGACTTGTAAACTCAGACGAACGGTATTATTGGATGCATTAGACGGCCTCACTGTGGAGAACCTACAAGCGCTTATCATCATTGCCTTTACCGATGTAAGTTATTCTGAACGACTGGTTTGCGCCCTGTGCTATACTTACATGTCAGATTGGGGATGGCAACTTGGACAAGGCCTGGCCTATCATTGGTTCACTTACCAGGACTGTTGAGTACATGGAACTATCAGTTGAGGCTGAGGACCGTCATCAACGACCAGCCGTATTGCCACCTACGGCCTGTCTACCTCCACCCCTTAAATGGGTCGAGGAAGAAGAAAGACGAAGGGTTTTCTGGAATATCTTTATTCTTGATAGGTAGGAATCCTTTCGTTCATGAGAACGCGGCTAACATTTCCAGATTCTCATCCGTGGTCAAAGGGTAAGATGAAAGTCCAACTGCCGAACTCTGCTGACAAAACATAGATGGAACACGAGCCTCACCGCTGCAGACGTCTGCCGTAGGCTACCTATCTGCGGTGGTAAATGGTTTGAAGATGAGCCTGCAGTCACGCCGTACTTTGGCATCTGGGATCGTTCAAGGGCCAAGATAGGCAACTCTATTACTTTTCTCCCAGGACATTACCCAAGTCCCTCTCACTCGGCAGGCGTAGAGGCTACCGAAACAGAGTCATCACATGGTCCAAAGAGTTCAAGTACTGTGGATATGTCCATGGTTGGAGCATTCGCTTACTATGTCGAATCCATCGAGTCACTGAGCCAAATCACAACCTACTTTCTGCAGACAAAGATTGACTTTAATAACCGTCAAGAGGTTTCAAGTTGGCTAACGAGATTCAAAGAGTTGGATCTCCGCTTAGTACAGTAAGTACCCTGTTGAAGACACTCTGACAAGTCTAACACGATTAGTTGGAAGATGTATCTCCCCCAGCAATGGAAAGACTCGGGCATTTCTCGAGAAGCAATGCCTGGAGTCATGGATCCAAACATGACCGTGGCAAATGCAACCCACAACATATCCCTGATACTTCTACATCAACGAATCGCTTACCCAGATGCTGAACTGAGTGGGATTCGACTGCCAAGTCTTTGCAGCGCTGATACTTGTTATAATGCAGCCATGGAGACGGCAAATATGACAACCAAGTATCTGGAGGGCTCATCATCAAAACTACCTGTATCACCGCAACTTGGAATATGCGCTTTTGTCAGTGGGCGTGTCTTTCTTGGTAAGTGACTCCTTTTCGGTCAGACACAACTAACAGTAACAGTTCACTGTCGATACTACAAGACGACCTTGGCTGAAGAATTCAACGTGCTCATGGACAATTTGAGAGAAATGTCTCGGCGATGGCATGGTCACAGAATGCAACACGACCAACAGTCATGTTTCTTTTCTCAACTGTCTGACCGGCTCGGTAATCTCTACTATGAGTATCAGGGGACTGAAGAGGCTACACCAAACTCTGGCCATCCGAGGGAGCAGACAGACGTCACCTTGAGCCATGTCCCGAACCATCCAAATCCATACCAGCAAACATGCCCTCCACAAACAAATGCAGCACCACAGTTTTCCACTCTCGCACCACCACCTGTCGGTCAAGGAGGTCAATGGAGAGCTGCTGACTCCATATCACCATCAAGCGCCAGAGCGGACGAATTATCTGCAATATCACAGATTCTGATAGACAATGACTTTTTGGAAATGGATAGAATCATTAGTTTTGAGGATATGATGGCCGCAGGAGAGCTGCAGCACACAGTGTTGTGAGTTGGAGGCTCAGGACACATCAGTATGATACACTGATAAAATCACCATTTGGTTTGGTACCTCCCATGTCGATGACTGGCTCATCAAGCCATCGTTCTTTCAAGCTTGCCCCCTGATTTATCCAACCTCCGTTGGTCTCTTGAGAAATAGCAAACACTTTTGTAACCAGGATGATCTCAATTTTGTCCCCATCGATGGTGTGCTCAATCATTGGAATGAGAGTGCGCTGTCTCATCAAATTGGTGTTTGGTTCAGGCTTGAAGGGGCTGACAGTCGTTCCAGCAATGACGTTGGTCGTGATACCTGAAGCCCCTTGTTCGCTGAGAATCAAGACTGATCTTTCGTCCTGTAAAACTCCTTCCGCCTCTCCCAAATCACATCCCTTGAGTAGGTCGGGTGAATCAAGTTGTCGCAACTCAAGAGTGTCTTTTTGATGACGACCGTTGATAGCGAAACCCCCCTCTGCCGCAAAGACTTTGCCCGACTTCAAATTTCCATTGACGCGGTGAATTCTTATGTGCCAGTCTGGCCACCGCGTTGTTGGGGGAACAATGGTAGTGCTGACAGAAACACAGCGGTCTGCCCAAGGGAACCATTGTACTGTTGCTGCCGGGACCTGTTGAGGTACAGCTGCATGAACTGATGCCGTCTTGAACTCGGGCTCAAGACACTTGTATTTCACAGCCCATGTTTCCATGCCATCTCTGCTGAAGGCAAGGGTGTTGTCAGGGGCCACTTGTGCCAACCCGTAGCCCCCTGATGGAACAGAAAAGCCAAAAGCGGAGGAATAGGCAAATTTGCTGTACTTTGCCATGATGCCCTTGAAAGGAATGCCAACAAACTGTGCAAATGACAGCATGAAATGGTGGTTTCCGCCTGGATGATTACAGAGGATTTGACGAGGCGCTGGAAGAACATGCAGGGGTTCCTCCTGAAGAGCTTCGGGGTATGGGGCCTCAGAGTCTTTCCAGAAGGAGCTGTCTTCGGATAATCCAACAACTATCAATGATTTGAGAGCCCAGTAAACAGACTGAGGTGAGTTATAATCCTCTGTGAGGTACATTTGCCTGATCTGTTAGTCAGTGAACAGGGTGTAAAGAGTCAAGACGGAGACTCACGGGTATATCCATCCAAAGTTCAAGACGCCATCTGTGTAGAAAATATCGCTGGAGTGTCTAGCCCACCACCGCAAGTGCCGTAGCAGGAACCCCTTGATTGCACCAGGACTACCCAAAGGATTGGGCATATCTGGAACGTCTGCAACAGCCAGGGCTGCAAAGAAGCCACCACAGGCAAAAACGATATGTCAATGAACGGCCAAAAAGGAATAGCGGCGCCTCAAAGAGTCAGCGATCGGTCATCGGGTCTGAAAGACACCTACCGGCTTTGTCAAAGAATCGGCAGAATCCACGTCCAAAGTCCCTTGCTTGCTGTCGGTATCGTTCGGTACGCTCAGGGTCCATGTCTCCAGCAAATTTTTATGTATAAAAGTTGACTGAACTGGATCGCAAAGCTACCCGAGTAGTAACAAGCATTCCTACCACTTCGGACTGTGTTGGCTTTTCCTGTCTCTTTGTATGTCTCGTACTCTTGGATGTCAAGCTCTGTGGATCGCCAAAGACCGTCACCAGACCAGCCGTCAGTGATATAAAACTCGTCTAGATGTTCCAAATCCTCCTTGAGATGATGTCGCAGAGGAGGTGTATCAACTTGGCAAACTTTGAGCAGCGCTAGATTGGCAAACACACGAAACCACAGCCAGTTAGCTTGAGGCATATCCTTTCCATGCAACCCAGATAACCAGGTGATCAAATTCTGTTGAACTTTTTGGCTAAGACGACCCCAAAGTAACTCCCGTGGTGCAGCTAGGAGCGAAAAAGAGATCATCTCAGCTTCAACCATGCGCTGATCATAGGACTTGATGGGTCCCCAGTAATCTGGATTCTCGGGATCAGTACCAGCTTCGAAACCATCTAGCCAAGGCTGAATGAGCTCCATATTGCCGGTCCTGCCCATGAGAAGAGCACCGATGGCCCAGAATGGCCTTGCAAAACCTTCAAGTTGTGCAGCAGTCTCATCAAAGTGAGTCCCTGTTGAGTGGGGGATTCGGACTCGGGCTTTGCCAGGTGACATGTACTGCATGAGTGGTCGAATAAGGGCTTCCGCCGCCCGGATGACATCATCTCGGGTCTCGAACGGGTTGTCGCTAAAACCTGAAAGAGGAGGCATTTCAACTGGTATGTTTAGGACTGTGCGTATCACAATAACGAGATACCATACATTGATAAAAAGATGAGGTTGTCAGTTCATCGGTCCCCGGAGAGCTATCGGCCGTGGTTGACCGCTAACCAAGAATGGAGCGATTATCTCGGGATTCGGAGGAGGTATCGGAGTTGGCTTCCGAAGCGTACATGAATGTTTCACGCTCGACTTTCCCAAGCAGTCAGAACCGGCATACAGCGATCGCCCCAATTCGCTCCAATTTTCGAAATGGGCAGCATTGATCCAATTCCCAGTGACCTGCTTGGTCTCAACGGTCATACCAATCCCCAGGGGATACGAGAGCGTCTCCCAGAGTTGTTTGACGAAAATATTACAGCTAAAATATTAAGAACTGCGGTTAAGCATCTCGGAGGAAACGTAAGTGCTTTTTTGAAGTGTGTGGCCGAAGCTTACAAGCCTAGAACCCTCCCACAAAGTACCCCGAGGTCGTACCTCAGGATGGCTGCAACTATGGCCACTACCAATTACGAAACATTGACTTTTTGGACTTGCGGCTTCTTCCCTGGCTGCATTTATTCGCTTTTGGAGCGATTTATCAAATACCCTGAGAGTATGAAGTCAAGCACCAGCAATGGCAAGAACCTCTCCGCTTTGCGCAATCGACTTGAAGCTCTTGGCCGCACTTGGTCTGACCCGATCCATGGAGAATCTCGTCTCACCAACACACACGATATGGGATTCATCATGTTACCCCATATGCGACCAAGATGGGAACTTTATCATGATGAAAAAGCCCTTGAAAGCATCATCACATCAGCAAGAAACTTGGCTACTCGGTTTAGCCCAGCAGTAGGGGCCATTCGTTCTTGGGATGACGATATCTGGCTGCTGGTGACTTCAGGTAGAGGGAAACGGGGCGATTACATTGTCATCATTGACTCCATGTGTAACCTTGACCTCCTTTTCTACGCAGCCTCCCAAACAGGCGATGTCTACCTCGCACAGGTCGCAGAAACGCATGCCCGAACTCTGCTTCAGTCTCACATTCGTCCCGAGCCAAACTCAGCACGGAATGGCTACAGTGGGATGCTCTACAGCAGCTGTCATGTTGCCAACTTTTCTTGGTCAACAGGAGAGATCTTGGAGAGACTCACGGCGCAAGGTCATAGTCCAACCTCGACGTGGTCGCGTGGTCAAGCCTGGGCTATCCTTGGGTACGCTCAGACTTATATGTGGACCAGGAAGAGTGAATTTCTCCAAGTAGCTTGCGGATTGGCTGAGTTCTTTCTTCTCAAAATGGAGACTGCGCCAGACTGTGTTGAGATTAACATTCAGGGGCCTAACGGGAGTCTGAAAAAGGCAGGGCGATATGTGCCAATGTGGGACTTTTCAGCACCATCAGAAGAGTTCTCTCCGCCGCTAAGAGATACATCTGCTGGAGTGTGCACGGCTAATGGTTTGCTTATCCTGTCACAGGTATTGGCGATGGAGAACAGGTCCTTAAGCGCAAGGTATCTCGAAGCTGCTATTACAATTGTCGAGGACACCCTGGCATACTCTCTTTCACAGGAAAAGGCGGAACTAGGTACCCAAGATGGGGAGTTCGTTGGAATTGACTCAGTCGCTGACAGTACGTTTGAATCGATTCTGAGGAACGCCACTGTCTCAAATAATCCGGCTGGGGTGGTACAGGCTAGGGATCACGGGTTGATATACGCTGACTACTATTTGATTGAGTTTGGAACTCGGCTCCTTAGAATGGGACTATTATAGTATGATTGTAAACCGTTGGCAGAGGTCTGAGACTAAGAAGTAGCATCTAGTTCTAGAATTATCGGTCACAATAGGTATTCATAAGAACTTGGGCGTCTTTGGTGTAACCATGACAGTTGTCTTAGGGTATCAACGAATGCAACTTGGTAGATCTTGAAGGCCTTGCTCTTTCTACTTAAGCGGCTCATATTTAACAACAGCGAAACATGGCGCTCTGTAATATTGGGCATAAGTGTCGTGTGGCCAGGACTATATGAGGGAGAATGATATCTCTACAAGCGTAATCGTACTCAGTACAAGAATAGTAAGCGTATCTCATCTGAAGATCGACGCATTGAGCTAGATCAGTAGTTTTTACCACGATTAAGGCTCTCTAAAGAAAGTCTCTTCGGATCATACGCCTCCAGTTGCCATGGCCTGGCTAGGGTTGGCCATTGTCCCCAACCCTTAGCCCTAAGGAAAGGGGTTGCAATAAGCTTAACCTGGCCCTACCAGAAATTTCCCAATGCGGAAACTCAACCAAAACCTTATTTCTACCTACAAAACCATGTGATTATTAACTCTTTTATGAAATCGGCTTCTCAGAAGCGCATATGTCAAGGGACGTGAGGGCACGTTGATCTCGGTGTTTAGATTGACCATTTGCCCATACCGCCAACACACTGAGCGCCCGCCCTCCTCAGCGATCTTCAAAATACTACGACAAGTGCCAATAAACATTAGGTTCCATCATTGATTCTGTTGGCGCATCAGAGCACTTAATGTTAGGGAGAATGTTTCCCTACCACATCACAAGAGCTTAGCCATGATTCCGGTTAACTGAGCCATAAGCTGTTTCTCATTGGATTCTCATTGCAAATAATCAGGAAAAATGAAAGCTTACACCATAAACTACGAGAAACAGCGAATTAAGTCTTGCTTCTTGCGTCTCGAATGGGTTATCTCTATTAATAATGCTATAACAAACAAGACATCCGGCTTCTCCTCCTTCAAACTCCGACTTGTTTCCAAGCCTTAACGAAAAACTAACCCAACCTAATCCCATTCTCCTTACCCCAACTTCTGCAATTGACAGTCGCCAGGCTTAGAAAGAAGGATAGTACTCAAAATCGAAAAGACCCTTAGCAGGGTTTTCATATGATCTTGCCACGTCGTAAAGTTCAGTCGCCCGGTGTTGCAAATCAGAACGGCAAGTTTTCATATGCGATGTCCAGTTGTCATCAAAGACATTAGTGCATTGACCCAAGTTCTTCCATGAGGTCAAAACCACAGAATTCATTTCTGAACTCTTGCCTTTCTGACGGACTAGGCTGATCTTGTAGTCTGTGGAGCACAAATTACAAGACCATAGTCCCGCAAGATCGGATTTGAGTCTTGAATATGCATCACAGCGAGACCAACATCTTTGGCTATGAGTCCAAAGGCATTCGTGGAGGTCCTTGTTGGAAACTTTGCATTCCTTGCCGGTGTGATTGCCCAAACATGACTGGCCACTCCTCCGTACAGTAGGTAGCTGAGGTCGAAAGAGGAACGGCAAAACTTCAGTCCACTTGACATGCTGGCAAACGTTTTCGAGCTTGGTGCTTTTTTGAAGCATCTTCTCTAGCTTCTCCATATTCTCCCATGCGTAAGCTAGTTTACCCGCAGAGAGTACCAACTCTGTCTTTAGAACAATGGCTCCCTTGTAATGTCTTGCGGAAACATTGCTGGCAATCTTGACCCTTCCAGCAGTGTATTGGTCTTTTTGAAAAAAGAAAATTGATATCGTAAAGTCCCGAGTTAAATCGATGAGACCGAGTAATGGCGGCCACAATATCATATTGGACCTGCCTTGGGAGATAAAGAGACTCCAAGTACTGGAGGGGATATCCATTGCCGTACTGGATACATCTCCTGGGACCTTCATGCTCGTCCCAGTTTCTGTCCAATCTCGGTAGGTGGAATTTTGAACAGGCTCCGCATAGAATTTTGGATGGCCACATGCCATCTCGTTCTAGGCGGCGAAGAAACTTGTATCGCTCATAGGCTGGGAGTCTCAAAGCTCTGCCCAAAACCTGATGAGTATGACGACAGGTGAGAGCAAGACATGCTCGGTTGACACTGCTCAAGTATGTGGCAATTTTGACCAATACATTCCTTGGGAGTGCCTGGAGGGCGGAGAAGCTTTGGGTTGGGGTCGTTGACTGGAACATCTGGTGTTCGTAGGGCTCAATCTTCTCGTTAACAACTTCTTCGACGGAGCTGTTGGTGATTTTCTCCGACATAGTTGAGTAAGGAGATTTGCAATGAATGTGAAATAACGCATCATCTGAAGACTGAGTTTGATGCTTCGCAGAGTTGAGATGTGTCAAGAGTCGTCGCACTGGGGAAAGCTTCTTAAGACCCAGGCTTCGAGACTTTGTCTCTTCTGTGAAATGACTCATGTTGATATGTGTTTTTAGTCTCAGTAGACCAGAGAAGCAACTGATGTCGGTGGAAGAGAGAAATAAATGTGGATGAGAATCAATGAATTATGAAACCGACAACAATTGTTGTTGACGAGATAGCTGGACTGATGGCGGACGAGTTGTTGATGATGGTTGGTGAGTCAGAAAAAGTGGTCGATGTTGGTGACGAGAGGCAGCAACAAACACAACTGGTGCTGGTGAGGCTCCGATTGTTGGTAATGATAATTAATTGATGTGAGAGAAGAGATTAAGAGAAGAAATAGATGTTTTTAAGCTAGCAAAGCTTTTAAAACTGGATGAGAGGCAGCAATTGTTGGTGAGTTGGGAAAACAGTTGATGTTAGAGGGGAAACTGGAGTCAGGCCTGGGTGGGAGGGGACTGGCATTATATAAGTCTTCAAATCAGAGTTTTTTTTAAAGAATTTTCAAAGTCAACAACAAAAAGAAAACACGATTCTGCTTGAGGGGAAGGCTGTATAAGCTTCAACAAACTTAATATTTCTATGCTAGGCCTTCAATGCGTCAGCCTAAACTTGGACAACTATGCTTTCGGTATGACTCTTGACATGGAGTATAATCCAAACATATGCTTTTCAGTATATCCATGGTCATAGCTCTCTGCTTCCATTTCCCAAGCACACGGGTCATGCCTACGACTTGCTGGAAAATAGCTCGTACTCGTAACTAGCAAAGATAAATGGAGCAACTCCTTTGAGATCATTTTGGAAAAGCGGCATACTGGCGTAGTACTAGGGCATTGTTAGAAGACGTTCGAGAAGGGGATTTTCACAGAAGGGAGGTAAACTCACCTCGAAAGTACCGTTGGAACTTAAACTGCCAGTCTGCACAGTCCATTCCCAAGCCAAAGCCCCATGACCCCTCGGCTGTGCAAATGAAGTGGTCATTAACTCGTAGCCGTCCAAGGCAGCCTTGGTATACTTTTTGCCACTGATGTAACCCATTCGGAGGGCTTTGAGCAGTCCTCTGACACACATGGCTGATCCTGAACTTTCAATGTAGTTGCCATGCACACCAGCAAGCTCAGGGTCCATAATCAGCCACCATCCCTTGGTTTTGGGATCTTGGGCCGCGACAATTGCATCGATCAGGGACTGTAGGTAAGACAAGAGACGCTTTCGTCCACTGTGACTCTCAGGGAAGTAATCCAGAGTGTCTACCAGGGCCATGATATACCATCCAACAGCTCTGCCCCAGACGTGGGGAGCAGCTCCTGTAACAGGATCAGCCCACACCTGTGTCTTTCCGGCATCCCGTCCATGAACTGGCAATCCGTTGGTATGGTTGCTTTGAGTGGTGACTTTGTTGATGATATCGAATTGGAGGGCGATGTCATCCCAAGCTGTAGTGTTGTCAGGCTCAAACTCATATGTCCAGCGAGCATAAAAGACATCTAGCATGTAAATTCCATCCAGCCACATCTGGTCGATGTATCCTGGGTACCGATGATAGAATCCTCCCTCAGGAGTACGGCCGGTCCGATCAATTTGGTTTCTCATATTGGTTGCGGCCTTCTTGTAGATCTCATCGCCAGTAGCATTAAACATGTCGAGGAACGTATGTCCAATCCGGATATCGTCGATTGAGTTGCTGTTGTTGTAAAACAGGACTGTGCCGTCATGCTCCGGATACAGCAAAATGTCGGCTCCATGTTTGACATAGTCAAAATACTTCTTATCGCCAGTTCGTTCATAGGCCAAGAGTACTCCAGAGTAAAAGGCAGATACGGTATAGGCGAGTGTAGGCTCAACGCCGTGTTGAATTTGAGAGTCGGCCATCCATGTTAGATATCTTGGCTTGCCTTGGAACTTGCCAGGCTTAATCTTTTCGGTAGGTTGTATGGTGAACCACCCACGGGGAAGTTGAACAGCAGCTAGTGCTGCGCTGGCAATAAATTGGAGGACAAAGAGTGATCCCTTCATGATGATTGAGATGAACCGAGCAGTCTGCACCAACTCTTACATGGAAACATGAGCATTTAAGTAGACGATAGATCGGCAATGACACCCAGACTTCTCCGACCTTAAATTACACCGAGAGTCCATAAAAGTCGCTTTTCCGAACTACAACAGGAGATTTAGAGGCCGGATCACCTTGATAACGACGACAAACGATTCATTCCATGAGGGATCGTCCTCCGTAACCTCCAAAAGGAAGTCCGGGGAAGTGGAGTTACAATAAGCTTGATTCGACCCACAAAACAAAGCGACGTTGCTGGTGGGAAATTTAAATGACATTTTACCATGCGGAAAAGCACAGGCGGAAAAGACACATGGATCATGCGCTCAGATGCTTCAGGGTCTTAAAAAGTCAAATTTATTAAGGCATTGAATGAAATGACCGAGAGATTGCCGAATAGCTTTGTTGAGGGGATTGTCCGAGGCGGGGAAGTCGACAGACATGCCAAGTTGGACGACCGTCATCGGCCAAGAAATGAGGGGTTAATAAGATCCTAATAAGTTTCGGCGTTTTTTTTTTTTGGCATTGTATTTGATAGTGTCTATCAATGACATTCGTGTTCTCTTTGAGACGCCTCGTAATACTCGATGAACAGCAATGACAGACAATGGTACAAGCCGCTGTAGCTCACTGCATGGCACCTAATTAGATTGTCCATCATGCCAGCTACCTCAGTGCCAAAGACTAATTACAACAGGGCATACATCAGATATCCAGCCTCGAAGTAGTCACCTCGTACGTGACCCTGATCCCCTTGTCTTGTGATTCAAGATCGGCCCGTTGGCTTCGGCGGAAATCAGGCCCTAGGATCTGCTCGTCGCTCTGGTTATCACCACGCACGCGCTCTCCACCCATGACGTATGACTTTGTAAAAGGGCCACCAATGCCCAGCTTTCGCTCTGCCTTTGTGATAGAATCATCACCGTCAGAGGTATCTCCATCCTTTGTGTCGTGTCCAGGCCTCATTGTACTGCCGCCGAAAGTCTTTAGCGGGTATGATCCTCCCTCGCTTCGGTCTTGGTAATTGCGGTATTTGCTGCCATCGCGAGAGGTCAACTTTTCCAAGTACTTCTTGTAAAGAGGTCGACAGACGGGAATGCCAATGCAGATCATTGTGACGGAGATTTCGGCAGCGGACCATACGATGAGACCGACAGTTTCCTCTGGAGGGTGTTAGTAAAGATAAATAGAGGGTAAGGATGACATACTCAGGTAATTGGGACTGGAAAGCGCTGGCACTTCGATAGTACGTTTGATACCGCATGCTCCAGCGCTAGAAGATGTCAGCAAGCATCCACGTTAAGACATAACATGTACTTACATGACACCAAGACTAAGACTAGCCAGAATGACAATCTTTTCCCTCGTGTTCATTTGTAGACCCCAGATGAACAACCATGGGAACAGCGCATAGAAAAAGTCGACAATGACACACAAGACTAGACAATCAGTCAATGCCATCAATCACTATCCACTCCATTACTTACTGCATAGGAGCATTGACACTGGTGTTGAATCAATATGACAACGGCCTGGAATGCGACGGTCCCATAAATACTTGGGTGGCGAGCATTGTAACCAAAAGACAAAGCAAGTAGATATAGACGCTGACATCAAGACTCCCATGGATATCCAAATAACAACCTTGTGCCATTGAGCCTTGACAAGTCGAAGCAGAAACAGTCCGAGTGACCATTTAGCAACAGCCATGCCCACCACAGCAAATGTTTGGCCAATGGCCTCGAATAGGATCGCATGCGCCGTATCGTCGAGGTCTTTAATGTCGGCCATGTTCTGGCCAAAGCCATATTTCGCTGAAATGGTCGTAAAGAGGGTGTAGAAGAAGAGGAAGCCCTACAAAGTCAGAACAGCCATCAACTGGGACGAGAAACTTACAAAGGCAAGATTGTAGACATGGTCGTCAACTCCGTACGACTTGACAACAAAGACTCGAGTATAGACTCGTAGTATAACAAAGATCAGTGTCACTGCAGTCAATGACCACATGACAGAAATGGCCCACGGCCCATCCCCTCCCATAGCCATAGCTTCGGTTCACTGCTTGATCAAGTTCTGTTTCTGCAGAAATCGTGGGTCAAGTTACCGAACAGGCGGATGAGTTCGTCAGCTGACCGGCGGAGCCGTCGTGTCGGTTGGTGGGCATAGATGTGCTTTTCTATCAAGGCATGATTCGATTTGAAGCATGGAAACTTTGACTGTAACTCTGACAAGTGGATTCAGTTTGACATCTCGGACTCAACGAACCGTCTAGCAGCCTGTGGAACAGATGGCCGAAGCTTGGAGGCTGAAAAACTCAAAGCCCCTAACTCCACTGGCGCAGGTACGGTGATTTCCAAAGACACAAGGTAGGGTAACAAGATCGTCGTTTCTGTAACCCGCTCACTCATATGTCTGGGCTGATGGTTCTTGAAGCGTTTGCCACAGGAGACAATTCCATCTCGGTTAGGCAAGGTGTTGCTGAGAAGCCCCGTTGAGCTGCACCAAGCCTGTACCATTTTGGAGCATTGTTTCAAAGTGACACTGAGAACGGATCCTGACAAAGGGTTGACGAATAATTACACTGTCGCGTGTTGCGACGTTACCGGGAGAATCCCGACGGACCCGCTACCCGAGCAGATGATCGGCGTCGGCACTGATCAAAGAAGCTAGTAATACCAGGGAGCCCTGTCTATATCACGACCGGGAAAAGAGAAATCAACGGTGCCGGGGTAGCCGTTCATGTGTTCATCAGTGGATGATCGGCTATTCCCGTCTACGTGTGTCAGAACCCTATTTATTATGGGTTCTTCGGTATGAACTTCGGTTTAGAGTACCATAACCGAGGGCTTCTTTGATAAACCCAATATTTGTTGCTGTCTCTCTGGCGTCTTGGCCTCCCTCTTTTCCAAGCAAGGTTGAACCATGTTGATGAGTATGACCCCTTTATCTTGCATTTAATCACTCAAGTGGGTGTTTCGCGATTACTCGTAACCCAATACCTGGTACCAATGCAGATCTATGCCAGATCATTCATCTTGAAGAAGCAAGTAAGATCTATGCCATGGCCATGATTCTCGAGTCAACCAGGGCTACACCCCTCGCCTTCAGCTCAGTGTCTCGTCTACCATCATGCTATCCATAAGTGAGAGCAGATTCCAAAACGTAGGCATAAATTGCCGCAGCTGTATATGCAATGCTATGCATTCTGCACAATCCTCCTGAGAAGCTCCCTCCGTGAAAGGATATCATGAATCCTCCGCACAGCCCCAAGGCTAACAGCAACTTTAATGCAATTTATGCCGAGAAATCATCCCCAGGGTGCTAAAACTGTCCAACCTCACAATACTACATCAACCTGCGTTGGGCGGTGCAGGGTTTCATCGCTTGTTTCGCTTGGGTCCTAGTCTCTGGGGCTTCGTGGCGGCACCGGTCCGTACCGCGAGGTCACCAATCGGAAGTCGGTCTATGTCTAGCCTGGGTCGATGGCTTGAGAGAGTATCTGCTAGGAGCCGTTGAGTGGATCAAGACCCTGTTGCTCTAGCATGGATGACAAAACGCCCTCTGTGATACGGTTGACGAGACTACACGAGTAGCTCCCAAAGGACCCAGCAAGCCCACTGTCTAACCCAATAGACCAACAATGGTTACAGAGATCCACTAGAGTCCACCCCAGAGCAACATCGCGGGCAAGTGGAAGCAGGGTTCCTTGAAGAAGAGTCTCAAAGTCGGCGTTGGGCGACGTCGGCTTGCGAAGTCCTCCTCATTCGGGTCTTGATTCTCACACCATAGATGGAAAAGGCAAGGGGCGTGACAGGCACAGCATGCATCATCCGTTTCTGTTGGTTCCAATACCACATTGACGAACTCGCAGCGTTGATCCCTACCGGCAACATGACACGGGTAATTCTCTCTCTGAAGAGGGGTTTAAATGATCCGCATGTCCTCTGCTCTGTTTGACATGTGGTGATAACACGGGAGTTTGGAACTTGGATCTTCAGTACAAGGCCCATTCCAAAATGAGCTCCATTGATAATACCTCTTACATTGAGGCCCTCATCCAGGGCTTGGACTGGAAGAGCCTTGCCATTGCCATTGTGGTGGTGCCTATTCTTAGCATCACTGCTTGGTGGATTGTTTCATATTTTACTTCTCCTCTTCGAAAGTATCCTGGGCCGACTCTGGCTGGTAAGTCCATGTGTTCCATTGACTAATGTCGACTAACTTTAATCCAAGGCTGGACCAACCTTTGGCGTCTCTCTGTTGTGAGAAGAGGAAGCTATCATGTCAAGATCAAGGAGCTTCATAACAAATATGGCCCTGTTGTTCGAATCGGACCCAACACTTTGGACTTTGACTTTCCCGAACTGATCAAAACTCTTTATGGTACCGATGGCAAGTGGAAGAAGGTCAGTGTCTGTCACTTGGGCCAATGGTCAAGTACTAACGTATGTAGACCGAGTTCTATCACAACAACAGTGCCGTCGTCAATGGCAAGATCACCTACCACCTCTTCAGCACCACTGATCAGGCCGAACATGCCCGTATGAAGCGTCCCATCGTCAAATATTACTCCCAGAGCAGTGTCATTGGCCTCGAGCCTCTCTTTGACTCACTCATCGGCGACTTTTGTGGTCACTTGGAGAAAAGATTCATGAATAATACCGAGCCTACAGAATGTGACCTTGGAGAGTGGATTGGCTTCTGTGAGTACCACACATTCTTGGCTTGACTATGGCTGACACATCAAGACTCTTGGGATGCCAATGGTGCTGCTTCCTTCAGCCAACGATTTGGATACATGGACAAGGGCTATGACTATGACAACACCATTTCCATTGCCGACAAGGCTCTTGACTAGTATGTCTCTTCGTCCGTTCAATGTCTTCTCTCTAACGCTTCCAGCTTTGCCGCCGTTGGTCAGATGCCCTTCTTGGATTTCCTCCTCGACAAGAACCCCGTCATGCGAATTGGTCCTCCCAACTTGGGCAACATTACTCGCATTTCTCTTGAGCATCTGATCTCTCGTCTTCAGGGCAAGGACACCAACTATAACCCCAAGGTGCCTGACTTCTTGCAGCACTTTATCGAGTCCAAGGAGACTCACCCTGAGCTTGTCAATGATGGTATCATTATGGGCTACCTGTTGGTTAACCTTCTCGCTGGAGCTGATACTACTGCCATCACCGTTCGTGCCATCTTTTGGTATGCTCTTCATAACCCCAGAGCTTACAAGAAGCTTGAAGAGGAAGTTCTTGCTGCCGATCTGGCCGATGTTGCTTCTTTCAGCTCTGCCCGTGCTCTGCCATGTGAGTCGCCTTTTCTTCCCCTTCGCAGACAAACACTAACAGAATTACAGACTTGGAGGCCTGTGCCCGTGAAGCTATGCGTATGCATCCTGGTGTCTGCATGCTTCTTGAGCGTTACGTGCCCGAGACTGGTCTTAAGCTGCCTGACGGTAGCTTTGTCCCTCCTGGTACCGCTGTCGGCATCAACCCATACGTCGCTGGCCGAAACAAGGGCATCTGGGGAGATGATGCGGACACCTACCGTCCTGAGCGATGGCTTCAGAGCGAAGGCGAGACTGATGCTGCTTACAAGGAGCGTCTCCGTCTTTACAATGCAGCAGATCTCACCTTTGGAGGTGGCTCTCGAGTGTGCATTGGACGCAATCTCGCCCAACTTGAACTGTACAAGATTGTTGCCACTCTGATTAACAAGTACGAGATTTCACTGGTGGATCCGGAGGCGCCCTGGGTTGTCACTGGTAGCTGGTTCCCTCGACAGAAGGGTCTTAAGTGCTACTTGAAGAAGCGAGAGTAGATTAGGCAGTGAAAGTGACTTTATTTATTTTGTTCATAATCAGGAACTTGCTCATGAAGGAAAAACCACTCGAATATGAATTTTGTGTATGAATACGAGACATGCCGAGTGCTATCAGTCACCAAGACAGCGTGATGTCTAGGAAAATCACAGTTTCCATGCTTCAATTCACTGAATGAATTGTTCTGAAGCAGTCACAGGGCAAAGACATTCTTATCGGCCTGTAACTGCACAGTAACTGCCTTTTGCTTGCCAGTGTTCTTCAGGAGGGTTCTTACAGACACAATGGTCCCGTCTCAAACAACCCTGCATCCGTATCACTCCTTAGCCAGCTGTTTCATCTCTCGAATCTCAAACTTAAACATCTCGTTCGATGACACCCCATTTCGATCCCTCATCTTTTCTGCCGTCTCCGATCCCCCTACAGGTACTCGGTATTCGAAACATGAACCCTCGCTTGCTGATCGCCCATCTGGAAGAGCATACGGGAACGGGAGGTACTCTGGGAGTAAGCCTAGCTGACGTAAGACTGTTCCTTGATCCCAGGAAATGTGTTCGTGGTAGAGTCTGTCTCCACGGACATTAACTACAGCAGTGAAAGGTACCTCGGCCTTGATATTGGTGGGTGGAACACCAGGGAGCCTGCATGGTTTAGCCTACGTCTTTAGCACCACGGCAACACTTACAGCCAGTCAATTTGCTGGTCATGTGTGAATTTGAAGATGAACTCATCTATCACACGATCAATGCCAACTGTG
The DNA here is from genome assembly GCA_003946995.1 of Fusarium oligoseptatum. Classification (NCBI taxonomy): domain Eukaryota; kingdom Fungi; phylum Ascomycota; class Sordariomycetes; order Hypocreales; family Nectriaceae; genus Fusarium; species Fusarium oligoseptatum. The sequence goes on from NKCK01000026.1 coordinate 75,518, forward strand.
CGACTGATGAGCTCGAGTTCAGTATCAGCAGAGTTGTTGAAGATAAAGTTGTGCCGATAAAAGTGTGATAGCTTCTCGCGACCGACTCCGCCAGTTAACTACAAGAGTTAGCATCCTATATCACCCAAAGCCTTTTAGACCTACTGTTGGGACATGATTAACGTATGGTTCTTGGACCATTGTACTCATGGTGTGCTCAACGGACCGGTCAGCAAACTCGTAATACGTGTGCTCCTCCCAAATTGCTTCGAGGTCAAAGTATGGTCCTCCCATCCGAGGTTTGAGAAACTGAAGATTTCTCGTATGAGACAAAGACTCCAGTGAATAGGAAAAGTGCTCATGGAATGGCGTAGCAAAAGCATGGCTCTCGGCCTTTGGATAGTGGTGCTCAACGCCTGCAGCTTGGCCAGGGGCAGGCTTCACGGGTCCGGCTAGATGTCGGAGGATCGGAACTGCAGCAGGAGCAAGGTCTGCGGAGCCGGCTTCGTCTCCGTATACGATAGCAGAAACGAGGTCTGGGACATGAGTCAAGCTGGACGCAACCTTATTCCATAGCTCAGGGGCATATGCTTCAAGATGTTAGACCAGCAACAAACGACGGTGTTTAACATACCAACTAAACCAATTTTCCCCTTGTCGCATTTCTCACACTGGTTCAAAGCTCCAACGGCCTCATTAAGTACATCTAGACTTTCAACGCCATCAAACGCATTTGAATCAAGCTTAACAACTGTATACCCCTCTTCCGCCCACTTGATGAGCTCTGATGGGACACCCTGGTCGATTCTCAAAGGATCGACCGAGGAGTGGGCCAGAAGAATGAGCCCAGGACCATGACCACGGCGTGAGAGGGGGGGCAACAACGATATGCCAGGCTTGATGAGCTTTAATTGCGCCGTGGGCAGCGGCGCTGGAGGTTTCGTGATATCCGCGTACATTATTGAGTAATTGTGAAGCTAGTACGTCAAGTGAGGCTTGTCCAGTGAAGCCCTCGAATGTGGTGGCCAAGCTTACTCCGCCTTCCAAGAGGGTTCATCCGGATAAGCTTGATAGGGGAAACCTCGGCAAGTCAGAAAGTTTATCAGGATCCAGAGCTTATCACTGTTACATCCAGTTGCTAGAACCCGGTATCCGACAATGACAACTGAAGCATCAGCAGCGAGGATATATAAATCACCCAAAATGATTTCAATGTACTTATTCTTGTCTAGTTAAGCCTAATCTTGCAAAAATAAATGCAACACTTGTCGAAAACTGAACAAAAAACACCTGGGCTGTCAGGTCCGATCTGGCGATTGTCTGACGAGATGATGTCATAGGCTGGAGTATCCACGCTCTGGGAATCTGGCTATAAAATTGCAATAAATGCTTCATATCTGCAAGTACCGTTGAAGATACTCTTAGATCATATCGAGATAGGCCACAAGCTGGAACACTGTAGGTCCAGATCAATCGACGGAAGTTCGGAACTCGGGTCGGAAGGTGGACTCAGCCAGCAAGGAATAAGCCAATGAATGATCAATTGACACATTGGCTCCGTGGCTTACTCTCAAGAAGGAATGGCTTGCTTGAGAAATGATCCCTTGTCATGCCTACCCCGCAAAATGTTGCTTCAGTGGCACTGCTTATCAATTGGCGTCTCCTCGTTATCTGTAGCGGCTGTGGGTGTTCGCCGGGAACTGATTTGGAACCGAGATCCCCCAAGTCGCGACCGCATTTCCCGGAAATCATTGTAACATGCTCCAGTGACCCAGTCGTCAATATGCCTCGTCCCAAAGTTCCCGCACATCAACGTCAGAGGGCTGTGGAGGCATGTAATCTCTGTCGAGAAGCAAAGAAGAGGTGCAGTGGTTCGGCTCCCTGCACTCAGTGTCTCCGCAGGGGTTTGGAGCATCAGTGCTTCATTACCTATGCACCCCGGGGCTCCAGAGCGAGAGCAAGAGCAGAGGCATCAATCCGAGCTGCAAGCGATACAGCATCATGGACAAGAGATGAGCCTACAAGCCCGGTGCGACGCGCCAGCAATCAAACGGTTCAACAAAGTGGAAACGATACAGTCGAAGTGTTTCAACCACTGTCACCTTCGGATTCACGTCAGGAAGATGGTGAGGGTAGTCAGGGTGAACAGACTGACGCTTCATCGACCAATCCCCCACGTATGCTGCTCAATTCACGCGGGGAGCGAGGTATGGGCAGAATGCAGTCAGAATTTGCATGGTTTGCTAAGATGAACAGTCTACATTGGCGGTGCCGCGTCAATATCATTCCTCCAGATTGTAAGGGACTTGGTATCGCAACAGATTGGTCCCTCAGCCTTTTCACACAACGAAAAGAGCGACAGAATGCTTGAAGTCGAGTCTCCTCAAGCAAATGCACCAGAGCCAGAGATCAACGATTTAGACGCAGAGCAAAAGCTCAAGTATTTGAGGTCATACTACGCCGTCGTAAGAGCCTTCATCCCTGTGCCCGTGGGTCTCACTAATAAGTTTAGACCGAAGCCTTGATTCACGTCTTTGACCCGTCGGAGCTTGAGGCTTTACTCATGTCGCCGGACAAGAGCATGACCCCTAATGGCATCAGTCTACCATCACTCAAACAAGCCTCGATTGATCTTGTTATTGCGATAGGTGCTCAGTGCGAGTCTCTTGAAAGCGCCAAGAGCATCGGGCAGGCGTACTTTCGCAATGCTCGTCGCTATGCTTTCATGGGGTTCCTTGAAGATCCTGATATAGACATGGTCCGCACATTTCTTCTCATGGCTTTTTATATGCTTGGAGAGTGTCGCAGGAATGCTGCTTTCATGTATTTGGGCATCGCTGCGAAAGCTGCTCTCGCCTTGGGTCTGCACAGTCGGGATTCATACGCAAAGAAGCCTGGACCTGCTGACCAGCTCAGGTGAGCCAGGAGGATCATTACTTGAGATGTACTGACAGTTAGTAGACTACGAATATGGATGAGCATATGCATCGTCGATAAACTGGTCAACTCGATCCTAGGCCGACCATCCGCCACTGCTGGGATCCGCTCAGAGAGGAATAACCTCGATGACGTTGCACAACCAGGGGATCACATCACAGACTGCCTTGTTGCTGCAAACAAGATTGTTACAATCATCAACGACATTACAGACACGCTCTACGATCAGAAGAAGATAACAACACCAATCGTTGAACAACTGATGCAAGATATCGAGAATTGGAAACGAAATCTACCCGATTCTATTCGAAACACTGTCTGCACAGAACAGGCCAGCCCTGGGTCTTTGCCTCCTCAACATGGAGCAGTCGCCAGAGCACATGTCTCTTGCTTTTATTACCTTGCCGTGATGCTTGTATCAAGGCCTTTTCTCATCTCTGCACTCACCTCGAGACCCCCAAAAGGGGCCTTGCCGTCTCAACTGGCTGCTGCCTGTCTTGACGCTGCCATGTACCTCTCCCAAACATGCGTTGAGGCTCTGAATGCTGGTCTCTTGCAGGGAAACATGTGTATCATGAAGTAAGTGATCATATCATGCGATTTACACTCTTCTAACCTTTCAGGGCCCTCATCTTCGCGGCAGGGTTGGTCCTAGGGTTTGAGATCTTTGCCAAATACCCTGTCGACTCTGATATCGAAACCGCCTTCCAAGGGGCCAAAGAAGTTCTCGCACATCTGTCAAAACAAAGCCCACAAGCGGCACATTACTTGGAGATTTTAACGACACTCTCTAGTGCAATTGCAAAGCGCCGCTCGAAAGAAACATCGGCAGGCAGAAGTCGATACGTGTCCAAGATCTTTAGCCTTGATTCATCAGCAGAAAGCGAACCAAGCACACAAGAGTCTTGGCCACTTATTACCCCTAATGATGGGCAATTCTTTCTACGGCTAGATGATGAGGCATCACAAGATTGGTCATTTCCGCAATTAGAGGGGGCGGATCTCTGCTTGGACTGGGAGAGTTTGAACATTTCGCAGTGGGACAGTTTCCCATTCCTATCATGAGACCTAGATACCCTTTCCGACTGTAATAAATCACTGTATAAACATGTTCCGCCAAAAAGTCCATGTTCTGCCGAGAGCAATCACCACCCGCTGTATGATAACGTTGATAAGGCTAGACCACGCTATTGGGTCACCATTCCACCAGGCAAAGATATGGCGGCAGAGGACCGCTCAGTGTTGGTGCATTACCCGACGCTAGCGGATAAGAACCTACAGTACAGTACCCGGTGATAGCGGCTCTGGTCAGCACCCGAATCAACGACTGGCGATACCAAGTGGTGTGGATGGATTTGGCGCATGATGGGCGTCGAATGTCAGATCCGCCAGTTGATCGGGCGGCGTGGACTTGTCCGGATTGATGTCAACTTAGCCGGCTTCAACCTGCTGCGATGGTCCCAAGCTCAAAGCTAAATAAGACACAAGAGCACATGCTTACCGACTCAGAACAATTACACCATCATCATTCAACCTCCACCAGCTTCAAGTCATCCATCAATCACCATCACAATGATCAAGGACACAAACACTCAAACCATGCCTGGCTGGAGGAGTCTCAGCGTCGGCGTTATCGGTGGCGGCATCGGCGGCATGTCAACAGCAATTGCACTTCGACGCGCTGGACATGAAGTTACCATCTATGAGAGGTCAGACTTTGCTGGAGAGGTTGGCGCCTCAGTCTCTTGCGCAGCAAACGGTACTCGATGGCTGCACGAATGGGAGGTTGATGTCGCCAAGGGTGACCCTGTCGTTCTGAAGAAGCTCATCAACCGTGACTGGAAGACTGGCGAGCCTGTCAGCGTCTACGATCTGGATGATTACGAGCAGCGATGGGGCTATGTCTACAACATGTTTCACCGACAATACATGCATGCCATGCTCAAGGATACTGCTATGGGCGAGGGAAAGGGTCAGCCTGCGACACTCAAGGTCAAGCATCGTGTAAGTGATGAAAAGCACTCACGTTTACCTCCGCTGACAGTTCTAGTGCTCTTCAATCGATATCCCCTCTGGAACAATCACCTTTGAGAATGGAGCTACCGCCAAGCACGACCTGATTATCGGCGCTGATGGTATCGGCTCAGCAGTTCGAAGCATCTTGGGTATCCACCCTGAGAAGAAGCCTGCCGATTCAAGCTGCCTTCATTGCAACGTCATGACTGAGGATGCTGTCAAGGCTGGTCTTGTCGATTATTCTCAGGATAGCGCTCTCGAGTACTGGGGTGGTCAAGAAGGCAAGTGGGATAAGATTGTGCTGTCGCCCTGCAACGGTGGCAAGCTACTGTCCTACTACTGCTTCTTCCCCAGAGAGCAAGGCGACTATACGACCCAAGCTTGGGGAGCAGAGGACCGACCAGTTGAGGAACTCCTCAAGCCGTACCCCAACCTCGACCCCCAGGTCGTCAAGCATCTTGCTATCGGCAAGGAAATCCAGCCATGGAGGCTTTGGGTCCACAAGCCCTATCCTTACATCCAAAAGGGCAATGTCTGTCTGCTTGGTGATGCCGGACACCCCATGATGCCTCATCAAAGCCAAGGTGCCTGTATGGCCATTGAGGATGCTGCTGCCTTGGGTATCTTGTTTGACAAGCGCTACTTTAACGGCGACATCTCTCAGACTCTTGCCGTTTATGAAGAGGTTCGTTTGCCTCGGGCTACTCGAGTGCAGTCAGCTGCTGCAAAGGCTGCCTACAACATTAACGAGCGAATTGGTGAGTTTCTTAATCTTTGCTACATTCACAAGCTAAACATTGTCAGGCTTCTCCGTGAACAAAGACTGCCCTACTTACAAGGTGGAAAACCAGAAGGAGGTCTTGACTATCGAGGAGATGAATGCGTAAGTGAAATCCATTATCCAAGGAATCAATTTGGTTCAATCAACTGACCTTTCATAGATACGACATGTACAAGGATATTGAGGAGAAGTTGGCGAAGAAGCGAGGTGAAAAGTACCTGGACAAGTTCCTCTGTGGTCTTCCCCTTGGAATGGAGCTTCCTAATGGTGTTATCATTGGTTCTTAAGTTTATATGGTGTATTATTTGTAATAAAAAGCGGCATTATCCTCCATGTTCTGTCCTACTAAGCCAACCTTTAGAGTCTTGCTCGTGTTCATCGATGGCCATGCTGTCTAGCGGACATGCTTCCAAGTACTACCATTTCTTCCCGTGATCTTAGGCCATTCCACATGATAGTCTCCTCCATTTCCACTCTCTCACCGCCTACCAGCCATGCATGAGGTGTGGTCAATTTTGACATCCTGAGTCTTAGGTAGGTATGGACAACGGCTTCAATCGGTTGGAGACCCACCCCCACCAGGAAATCCGGGGTAATTGTGGGTCTATCTAAATCGGGTAATTGTTGTTTTGGCGATGAAATCACTGGCTGGGCTTCGTTTTTATGAAGAACACCCTGGGTTTCTCTCTGGTGAGGCCATTTATAGGTCAGCTCGAAAGGCGTCTAGCTAGGGGTTGCTTGTTATTACGTTAGGTCTTCACTACGAGGAACAAATCTCACAACTCCACAACTCGACAAGGCTATCGTGATGGGAAAATGGGTTCAACCTATATGTACGACTCTACCAAGGCCATCCGGTTCTCAGGTCCAGACTCAACATATAAAAAGTTTCTCCGTAATGTGAGCCCCAGGGTAGCATGACTCTTGTATGCTCTAGGTTGTTATTGCACATTGAACAATTCACCACCACTGCGGATTTAGGGTAGGTCAGGGGGTAAGAATAAAGATAACACACTACGCGACAACAGGGCACTCGACAACAGCATTGTCTTAGCATGATTTTAATATTGTATATTTTATATGGAGAGCTACACACTCGAGACTCTACAGCAAGACCTCGCCCCATCACTTCTTGTATGCTGCTGCCGCGCCCGTGTCCTGGGTTTGTTAGCACAGTGACGTCATATGTCCCAAAGCACTCACCAGATAAACCTGGTAGTATTTAAACCGATACTTTCCGTCGGGAACCGATCTGACAAGCTCGGCCCTCGCCGCCCAGTCAATTTCGGCTGAGCCACCATTCTTCAGTTGGAGCGCGACCGTGCCGTAGAGCATTAATTCGTCGGAACCTTTGCCAAAAGGAAAGATTTGGAAGAGCTGATGTTTACGCGAAGCTACTGCCTCCCACATCCCTTGTCTCAAGGTTGTAATTTCTGCAACGTCAATATCACCTCAACACCATCAGAATGAGTCTAACCTGAATGACCGGCTGCCTTTTTCGACGCGAGGACAAAGGTAGCATCCTCTGTAAACATGTCGACATATTTTTCGGTCTCCCCTGGAGTATCTGAGACACTGTAAAAGGACTGAAGAAATGTGACAATGTCGGGGTGAACCGACTGGTCCGTAGGACACTGCACACTGTAGGCATCCATCTCGATTGTCAAAGTACTGTACGCGTTTGGTGAAAGGATCAAAGTTGTGGTCAAGTAGGAGGCGGGCGTAACCTCGACGCCATCACAGCCGGCAGGGATCCCGGTTGCCGACTCCCGAGACACCATCGGAACTCTGTCCAAGTGGCGCTCGGCACTGCATCGATCTTCCCCGCTTCCGTAAATCTGGGGTTGATCGGGCCGCAGGCGTACAGTGCATTATCCGCTCCGATTCTCCATCCGCAATGGTGCATTGCCCGGTAGATTCGTAAGCTGGGGATTGGTGATAGGTGACAATGAAGATGAATTGTCGACTGCCCTTATAAAGAGGCTTGAGTCGACGAAGAGAACCTTTATCAACAATCACAACCGATATCCGATAACCAATACTCATCAATCGTCATCATGCTTGGAAAAGTTGCCCTCGAGGAAGCCTTTGCTCTCCCCCGATTTAAGGAGCGCACAAGATGGTGGGCGGGGTTGTTTGCAGTCGATCCTGATAAGCATGCTGCCGAGATTAACGATATTACTGAGCAACGCATCAAGTACATGAACGAGCATGGCGTTGGATACACCATTCTCTCTTATACGGCACCTGGTGTGCAGGATGTGTATGATCCGAAAGAGGCCCAGTCACTAGCAGTCGAAGTCAACGACTACATTGCTGGTGCAATCAAGGAACACCCCGATCGCCTGGGTGCTTTCGCGTGAGTTATTGCATCTTATTGAAGAACCTCACTAACAATTATAGCACTCTATCAATGCATGACCCCAAAGAAGCGGCAGAGGAATTGAGGCGATGTGTGACCAAGTATGGATTCAAGGGTGCTTTGGTCAACGATACTCAACGCGCTGGCTCTGACGGCGACGATATGGTCTTCTACGACGGACCTGAATGGGACGTTTTCTGGTCTACGGTGACCGAACTTGACGTCCCCTTCTACCTACACCCCAGAAATCCCACTGGCAGCATCCATGATAAGCTCTGGGCAAAGCGCAAGTGGTTGATTGGTCCTCCCCTGAGCTTTGCCCAAGGAGTCAGCCTTCATGCTCTTGGCATGGTTACCAATGGTGTTTTTGATCGACACCCCAAGCTTCAGATCGTCCTCGGCCATCTTGGAGAACACATTCCCTTCGACATGTGGCGTATCAACCATTGGTTCGAGGATGTCAAGAAGCCTCTTGGCCTTGACTGCAAGTTGACAATCCGGGAGTATTTCGCTCGCAACCTTTGGATCACGACTAGCGGCCACTTTTCGACAACTACCCTTCAGTTCTGTCTCACGGAGGTTGGAGCTGATAGGATTCTCTTTTCGATCGACTACCCATTCGAGTCATTCTCGGATGCCTGCACCTGGTACGATGCACTTCCGATCAACGATGTGGACAAGAGGAAGATTGCAAAGGACAACGCCAAGAAGCTCTTCAAGCTTCCCAACTTTTACCAAAGCGAGGATTGAGAGATATACTTGTGATTGGATAGAAGAAGCAAATAGAATATAAACCATTGACACAGTAACCCTGGCATGTTTGTCCTGTGACTAAACAACTAATCTATCGTTCTCAATTGTCGCATCGATCCGCTGCTGTCTTCAAGTAAACTCCATAAAGGAAAAGAAGGAAAGTATCTCGTAAAGAAAGGCTTAATGCAAGGTAGACAAGCACATATAAGCCCCGACCAAGACTCAATCAAACTATGTATTTATTAGCATTCGCTTATATCGTCGATAAACCAGCCCTACCTCCATTTAATGCTGTTTCCCCATTCGTAGGTAATATCCACGGTCTTGACGTATATAGTTGAGACCAAACGGACAATGCTGACAGCTGAGACACTGTTCAAGTGTAAGCATGCGAAACTTGAATGCCAAGGAGAAACTGACAAGCCCCCGGCCATCAAGATCAAAGCAATCCCAACTTTCCGCCCCGTAGGAACCTTCATAGGACGCAAGATCCAAATTGGAAGGAAGAGAATAGCGAGATCTGTTGCTACATTAAGCGCAGCGCAAGTTATAAAGAGAACGGTGATTGGTTGACAACCTGCATCAGTGGGTTTGTAACAAGGGATAGCCATATGTCCGATACACTGAGCCAGACAGTAGACGACAACAACTAAAAGCACACTATACGTGCAAATCTCAAATGATCTGTCCACGGAGAACCGGAGATAGAAGAGTAGGATCGCAGCCTTAATGATGAGAGTGCTTATTGCATATAGTGGAACGCCTGCCCACTTGCTCAACTACCACCGGGCCGAATTAGTAGACATTAGGTCAAGGGCCTTTAATGGACATACATCAAGCAAAAGGCGAAATTCCTTTGGTGAGACGTTGTAAACATGATCGCCACTTCCGAGTCGAGCTGCTATATAAGACATTAGCTCGCGCTCCTTGAGGTCGACCTGAAGGCATACATATACAAACTAGTACTGATTGAAGTAGGACGAGGGTCTGTATAATAATTAGAAAAAGAATCGAAAAAGTCAAGTTGAACATACTGTGGCGATAACGATCAGGGCTAGAAACAGATTGTCAATCGGTCTGCTGCCACAATTTGGCCAAAGGCTTACTGTCGTCTTTACGCCATTTGTTAACAACGTGTTGGGATGTCCATAGACGTAGAAGCACTATGGGTATCGAAAAGACTGGCATGAAAATACCAGTATAGAATAGGCTTGTGCTGCCTCCCTGCGTGTGGGACATGAATCCAACTGGGGTTGGAACTGGAGCTTCATTGTCCATTGGACCGGAAGAGGGCCCTTCCGGTGGCCTTGCTCTATAATTTTGCTAGAGATAGATGTTCCGAGTATAATAAATACTCTATTAAGAGTGATAAGTGAAGGGATAATATTGAAGCGGGGACAGCTGAGGCCTCAGGGGAACGTGCCCGAGGGGATATCTGTTCTGTAATTAGGTCATATTACTATTCACCTCAGCTAGACTGCAAAGAAAGTTTGTCCGGGTGCAGAGTAGTCAGGAAGAAAGACCAACGATAAACGGAGAGGCAGGGCCGGAAGCGCCACCATTCCTTAGAACACCAGGCACCGCTTGCATTCGAGTCATTACCATCCGGAATGGATTAGGCCCGGCATATTCCAGGAGATTAGCGTCCGTGGTGATGAAACCGTGGCTGGGCGAGGCGCATCTCAGGGGTGAATGCTAACCCGCAAGCGTAAGCGGCGACGATAGAAGACCAATGCTAAAAACTGGCTTCATAAAGGCTGAAGAGAAATGAGTTATATTCTTGTAGAAATAACACAGCAAAAATACGAGCAAGACTATATCTCCTACTATACTAATAATCCGTATACAACGGCGCGAAACACATCATATGCTTGTTTAGAAACGGTCAAATGCTCCGCCGATCCTCTAAGAACGCTCATCCTTTGTTTCCATCAGCTCTGTTGGCAATAGTGCCGTGCTGATAACACAGCCCAACATGACACCTCCAGCCAGATACAAAACACTGTTGATGTCTCCTTCACCCCCTGGTCCGGTTGATCGCCCGTACAGATGTTGAGCAATGAGAGGACTGACGATACCAAACAGTCGACCCCAGAATCCTGCAATGCCACAGGCTGTGCCACGAACTGGTGCTGGGAATGCTTCAGGGGTCCAGCCATATAAAACAGCATTAAACATGGACTGGAAGAAATATTCCATAGCAAATAACCCTTCATTCTTAGCCCTCGTGTCCACAGTGGAGAAGAGAAGGATCGATGTGCCCATAAGGGCTGCAGACAATACCATGGTCCATTTTCGCCCAAAGGCAGGAATACGATACATCATTGCACCTAAAAGTACACCGACGATTCCTGGAGCATATGTATATATGTATGCTGCATAAGTTGAAGATAGACTGACAGACTCGGAGCCATTCTTGAGAGCCAAGATGCGTGGGAGGTAAAATCCTACTCAGGTTAGTGGTGTTTTAAATGGGACATGGCTACTTACCAGCGACTGTAAAGCCCCAGAAATCCATTATGTATGTCAACCAAGTCAAGATGGTAAGGCGTGTCATTTGGAAGCCGTCAAACAACATCTTGTATCTGGACAGCTCGGACTTGGCCTTTTCCGCCCACTCAACGTGCCGACTTGTTCCACCTAGAGCAGGGCTGGAACTAGAACTGCTGTCAAGGGAGCTCCGCTCGGATTCTAGAGAGTCAAATATCTCAATAGTAAGACTGCACTGTTTGCCGTTTATTTTTGGCCATGTGTTGAAGAGTCTGAAGTGCTTCGTCATCGCGTCCTCGATACAGGAGATACTTTGGGGTCTCTCGAAACTTGAAGATAAAGAACCGCAGGATGAAAATAGAAAGGGTGATCGCTCCAAGGGTGAATAGGAGATACCGCCATCCCATATTGTCAGCACGTGAACAACATGGTGTCTGCGTTACGTTGCCATTGCAAGAAGGGAGCGGTTCAGCTTCTGAAAAGTTGGGCGTGCATGAATAGACTGGAATGAAGCCAAACGCGATGACGCTGCAGATAACCACGCCGATAGGTTGGAAGATGGATAGGCAAGCCAGCAAGAACCGTTTATTCTAGAAGAGTTAGCACTTTCAACGCGCTGAGCTTGGATACCAACCTGAGGGATGAATTCTAGCGTGATTGTAGTGTCGATGGGAATATTACCGCCGACACCGACGCCAACAAATGCGGTCAAAACGAGGAAGGTGTTGTAGCTGTTGGATGCGCCTAGACATAGCCCAAAGACTGATGAGATGAGGCAGGTTAGGTTGAAAGCCCAACGGCGACCTGCTCGGTTAGTCAGGATAAATCTTTCCGAGTGACCTTGCAGACTGGAATGGTACCAATAATGTCTGCTAAAATCCCCCAGACAAAGGCTCCAGCGGTTAGTCCGGCGTTGAAGCTGGTTGAAATGTTGCCCGATTCATCGTTTCCAAACCCCAACTCTTGCTGCAAAGGACTGAGCACGAGACCAAAGGCTTGAGCCCATAGCAAGTCAAGCATATATCCAAAGCCGCAAAGACCCCATATGTACCACTGATATCGTCCCATACCTTGGGCATCAATCTCGCGGTTGACCAGTACACATTTCTTCTCGTAAAGACTCAGGCCATCAAGACCATGGAGAAAGGGATGAGTTGAGGCATTTCTTGCTGCTTCTGGCTCTGATGCTGGTCCAGTATTGAGCGATTTCATCGCTCGCGTGATGGGCATTCTGGTGGTCGTTGCGTGCCTGTGCGATGAGGGGTCTCTAAGATGACGCTCGATGATTTACGCTTGAACAAGACAAAAGAAGTGGGATATAAAGGGCCAGACGATTGAAAAGATTCAGAAGGTCAGTTGATACAATCTGAACACGCGGTACAGCAGTTTGAATCAGTTAGGGCGTTGTCAAGGTCGATTCTAGAGTCGTTGATGTCATGACTCTGAGCACAATGCGGGTCAGCCGTGACACATGACTCGACGAATGAGAAGGAAGCTGGAATTTGTGTTGTCAGCAAGAATATTACTGTCTTGCAATTATTCTTTGGGTGAAGGTACAGGAGTCGGGTTACAGAGGGTTGGTTCAGCAGTTATCCTTCTACAATCCCGCAGCTTCACTCGTTTAGCTGGCATTCATGGAGAGTCACTGGGACGCTTTCACAGATACAGATGAATAATTAAGCAACCCATAAGGGAAAACACTTGAATGTCACATACTGCAAATAAATGCTGCTTAAAGATGATATTCTGATATACTGTTAGTACCTCGCCCTACGCTATTTCCAGACGTCTCCCTCACCCTTTTGACATCCCTTTACTTGCTTCTAAGCCATGCCCTCATACAGTCAGTCGCCGGTTTCAAGACCTGTTGTAGATTCGAAACCGAAACCAAGGTCCTCATCTTGATATAGAGCTTAAAAGAGCATGTACAGCCTTATTTATTGTGCGTGCATATGTTAGAAGCCTGGGTACTTGGAATAGAGCCATGAAGTTAGTCTAGGAGCCTTAGTAACTATGTTTGCTGTTGCAGGATTAACTGAGGTCAGTAGATCCAGTTCCTGGCGGAAACGATAGACAAGGAGACAATCTAAAGACAGACGGGATGATAAAGCAATCTAGATGCCTGAAAGCCACCACTAGAATATCCTGGAGCTACTCTATTGGCGTCATTTGAGGAAGTTGTGGAACCATAGCCACTGAAGCAGATCACTTCGTCGCGAAACGGAATGGCAGGCTGGATGCTTGAATGGGGAAACCCGTAGTAGGGCGCCTACTTAACTCGGATGACGGCTTTGGTAAGTAGCCGTTTAACATCTCTTCTACCATAAAGCAAGCGGCGAGTGATGGTGCTCGCCGGAATGTGAGGGTGGGACTCGGCCAAGTCTAGTTGCCAACCCGATCCAATCGGCCACTTTCTTTTGGCTGGCCTGAACTATTCGGCTATCTTCGTTTGCCCGGTATAGGAATTATTCTTGGTGTTTTGTTTGACATATAAGCGGATCATAGGTTGTAAACATTTGTCCTTCAATGTCTTATCATCTCACAATTTCTACAACATACGATTCTCCTCTATTCTACAATGGCAACCAGCAATCTCGACCGTCTCTCCGCGCTGGACACCAACACAGTGTCGGATGCGCTAGACTTTCTTGGCCTCCCTGGAGCCACTTATGGTCTGCGCCCTCTTTGGGATTGTCCCAAGATCGTCGGTCGCGCCAGCACTATCAAAGTTGGCCCCAAAATCGAGGGTAGCCAACCTACGGTGCATCTAATCACGCCTGTGATAGACGCGGTGACGACTGATGACCGTGTACTCGTCATTTCCGGTGGCACTGAGGGCATCTCATGTTGGGGAGATATCATCGCCAACGCAGCCAAGGTCAAGAAGATTCGTGGCTCTGTCATTGATGGCATGAGTCGTGACATCGATGGTAGCCGAGATATTGGCTACCCTGTCTTTGGTCGTGGAGTTACAATGATCAGTGCTCGAAATCGACTGATCCAGATTGACTCTGGAACCGAGGTTGAGATGCGAGGTGTCAGAGTGAACCAGGACGATTACGTTATTGCCGATAATTGCGGAACGGCTTTTGTGTCTGCCGACCGTATCGAAGAAGTGCTGGACCTGGGTGAACGCATCGATCGTCGTCAGACGAGGATGGTTCAAGAAGTTCGAACTGGTCGTCCAGTGGCGGAGGTCATGCATGATAAGCAATTCGAAACCATTGCGGCGTCCACAAATGGTCCGGCAACCAACGGCACGCCTAAGGGAAACCCCAAGCAACCCACCCCTGAGGATCAAGAACTTGTCGCCCTGTTTGCTGATTCTGACACCCCTGGAGTCTCAGATGCCCTTGACAAACTCGGCATTCCTGGACAAGCCTTCAACATCATGCCCCTGACCAACTACCAAAAAACCACAGTTGGACCAGCTTTCACGGTGCGTTGCGTACCCGCCAGCAGTCCCCCTGGCAGTGTGGGTGATTTTATCGATGACGTGGCTCCTGGAGACTTCGTTGTGATTGACAACGGGGGCCGTATGGACTGCACCGTCTGGGGAGACATCATGACGCAGTATGCCGGCCTGCGAGGCATTGCGGGAACCGTCATTGATGACGTGTGCCGGGATGTCGATCGTGCCATTAGCGATAACTACCCGATATTCACTGCTGGACGTTGGATGAGGACAGGCAAGGACCGAGTTCAAGTGGGAGGTGTCAATGAGTCAATTGGGATTGGCAACGTGAGAGTAAGTCCTCGCGATATTGTGGTGGCCGATGCGAATGGTGTTGTTATTGTGCCTCGGGATCGGGCTCGTGAGGTGGCTGCTCTTGCAAAGACGATTGAGAAGAGTGAGGAGGGTATCAGATCAATGATATCCCGAGGGTCTAAAACATCTTGAGTGTCCAATTTGCTAACAAATGACCCTTTACAACAGCTAATAGTTTAAATACATCCTCATCACCCCCAGCCAGTTGACCGCAGCCGCCCTAGTGATCCAATTTTGGGTCGATCGAAACGATGTGAACCCAGGCGCTATTATAACCATCTTTCTCATTCTCATCTGCTGTATCAACTAGGTACTTTGGGATTCGCTTCTTTAGGGAGTTTAAGTTTTTAGTTATCCTCTTTCAAAATTCTCATCATCATTAGTTCATAACCTTTTTCCCTTATCCTTGCCCTTAGAGGAGGTATAGACTACGACCGCAAGGGGTTTCAATACTGGAACAACCTAGGGTGAGTTCTCTTCAATCCTTCTTCACCTTGTCAACATCTCTCTTGATCTTTAGTTGTATTCGATCTTGTCTGTCGGTTACCCCGGCTTCAGCTATGATAAAGAACACAATTCCAACACATCATAGCATCATATCCCGATTCTAACACAGTGGCCTTTGAACATCTCCAAACTATCGTCTTAAAGTCAGAGTGTAGGCACATCAAATGTCTTCCCCTCTCTCAACCTCCAAAAATCACCATGTATCTAGGCTTAGCCATGGACGCCACTCGTCCGCTCACGGATGAGCTCTCTTCGATGTTTCTCTCGTTCTAAAAGCTTGTCAGTAGTTTCTTTAGATGCTTAAATGGGCGCCTTACCTTCATCATATGCAATAAACTCATCTAGCCCACCCCCTGATTTGACAGTGGGGAACACGCAGACCTTCTTGTCGGTTATCACTTCAAGAAGGGCCGGTCCCTCGGAATGAACCAGCCAATCCAAACCCTCTACCAGTTCTTTTGGGTCTGATACTCGCCGAGCTTGCACATGCATCGCCTCGGAAAGTGTCACAAAGTCTGGGTTGACTTGATGTGTGTGTGCGTAGCGATCTTGGTAGTAGATGTTTTGGAGTTGCGTCACCATCCCTTGCTCCTCATTATTAAGCAACAACACCTTGACACCGACGTTGAACTGCGCCGCTGTGGACAGCTCTGATAATGTCATACTGAACGAGGCGTCGCCATCAATGTCTATCACTAGAGCATCCGGGTGAGCCATCTTAGCACCAATCGCTGCTGGAAGCCCATAACCCATAGTGCCGAGGCCACCAGACGTAATCATGGAGCGAGGCTTCCGCCACCGTAAATGGTGAGCTGCCCACATTTGATGTTGCCCGACGCCAGTCGTGACATACATGTCTTGCTTCCGATGTGCGACAAGCTTGTTCAGCTCCTCGATGACCACCTGCGGCTGGATGAGGCCTTGTCGGGACTCACGGTCGAAGCTAGAAAGGGGCCATTTCTTCTTCCACTGGTCGATCTGGTGCAGCCATTCTTTGCGCTTTTCGTTCTCCGGCTCACAATGATCAAGCAACGGTAACAGTCGCTTCAGATTGGCCCCAACGTCGCCTTCTATGGCCTCCGTGGCTTGCACAACCTTGTTGATATTTTTCGGTACCATCTCAAAGTGAACGATACCCCCTCGTCCTTCTTTTTCCGCAGCATAAGCAGCAGGGGCGAATTTGGACACGTTCATGGTGACTCGATCATCAAAACGAGCACCGAGGGCCAGAATGAGGTCGGCGTTTTGGATCGACATGTTAGCATATGCTGTCCCATGGAGACCCAGCATATGAAGAGCCTTGTCGTCGAGTTCATCGAATGCACCGAGGCCTTGAAGTGACGTTGTGACGGGGATAGAACATCGGTCGGCCAGTTCCTTCAGCAGTTCTGGACCACCTTCTGAAAGTATGACGCCTTGCCCAGCGTAGATGACCGGCTTTCGGGCCATATTAACGAGACGAGCGACGCGTCTTAGGTCAATCTCGAGCTCATGATCTCTTGCCATTGCCGCCATCTGATGTCGTATTGATCTTGACGGAACATGAGCCTTCGCAGCCACGGGCCTTTGCAACATGCCAACAGTGACATCCTGTGGCAGATCGACCAGAACAGGTCCAGGTCTCCCTGAGGTAGCAATCTCGAAAGCCTCATTGATCCGCTGAGGTAACTCGTCGACGTGTTTAACCATGACGTTCCATTTCGTACAAGCTCGCGTTATGCCGATCGTGTCGGCTTCCTGAAAGGCGTCGCTACCAAGAGAAGTCGTTCGTACTTGTCCGGAAAAGACAATCAGCGGCGTGCCATCAGAGAGCGCGTCTTGCATCGGGGTCACCATGTTAGTGGCTCCTGGACCTGAAGTGACCAGCACAACGCCAGGCTTGCCGGACGCTCTAGCATAACCCTGGGCCATGTGCCCAGCCCCTTGTTCGTGTTTGGGCAGGATGAACTTGAAGTAGTCAGACTGGTAAATTGCATCAAAAACAGGGAGAATGGCTCCTCCTGGGTATCCAACTGTGCCTGTTAGCGACTAATCCAGCGAACACTTGAGACTGGTGGTTTGACTTACAAATGCACTCGACGCCATGTCTTTTCATCATCTCATGAAATATTTGCGCACCGGACATTCCAATGAATCTAAGACGTCACATTTAGCTACAATTCAAGAGTCATACATACTGGGGTACTCACGAGTGATCCAGAGAATCGACATGGTGTTCGGTGGTGGGATGGTAGAACTGGGGGATTGCTTGTGCTGTTGCTTCAGAAGCCAAGGTTCGTTTATGCTCAATTGACTAATGTTCAAGATTAGCAATGAACCTTAGATTTCTTTCAGTCACTAGGATTGAGAAGAGCATACCCGGCCTTCGCGCTTGTTCTGACCCCTGGTGATGCCCGTTTGAGTCGTAACTGTGCGCATTCGAACAAGGCATTTCGAGGGCCAAGCGCTGGGCGAGCGCGTTGCCACCCTAGACAAACGGCCAGGAATCATTGCGCAAACACTACTGTATGTTTATGAGATGGGGTAAACAGTGGAAATTCTCGGCTGTAGCGTCAATGTGATCGTGAGAATTGCAAGTATGGCAGACCGAGTATACTCGGCAAAATGACATGAACCGGAAAGAACCATCACTCTGCAGGATCACCGACTAGTAAACGGGCTCATAAACCTCCTCTCTTCCGAAGCCGGGCAGCCCCAGAAAGGCATGGTGAGTCAACTAGGATTCTCGGGGAACTTAATTGTCCCCGAGATAATGACAGCCACTAGTCGACCCCAAGAACACAGACGGCTCTCTGGACTAGTCTTGCGGGTGGTGGGTCACTACGATTCGCCTCATATGCAATCTTAAACCCATGTCATCTCCGGAGTCTTCACACTCTCCCCGGCTTGTCATTCACGCCCTATCCACATCTACATTTCATGTTATCTGTCAATCTACAACCGATAATCGGCCTAATACATCGGCTGCTACGAAAGTAGATCACTCGGGCCTTGGAATTAGTACCGTCGGTAGCCATCGTGAACCGCACGAGTATGATCTCGGAGACACCTGCGTATGTGTGTCCGATCACTTGGACCGAGGATGAAGGAGTGCAAAATGGTGACAGGGACCAGACATCAGTATGGATATAGGGTACTATTACAAGGTCACTTGGGCTTTGTAAACCACTCAAGATCAATGTTTTCTTGTACAAGCTGATCTTGATCAATATTCACCTTCAACATGGCTTCAATCTCTAGGGCGTCTCGAAGCAAGATGGGTTTTCATCACGTCCGTCGCTTTGCTTCTCAGGCTACCAAACCCCGAAGACTTAATGTTCCTATCGATTTCGCAAAGACTCCTCTACTACATCACAGCCGAGAGACCCTTTCCCAAACACCAGGTCTTCCAACTGATGGTCCCTCTACACGCAAAAATCTTTTCCAGTCTGTCAACGACGCGTTGCGTACTGCGTTAGGCGCATCTAACAAAGTACTCTGCTTCGGTGAGGATGTGGCCTTTGGTGGCGTCTTTCGTTGCACAACTGGCCTACAAAATGACTTTGGACCACATCGCGTTTTCAACACTCCAATCACTGAGCAGGGTATTGTTGGTGCTGCCATTGGTGCCGCTGCAGAAGGCATGAAACCTGTGGTTGAGATTCAGTTTGCCGACTACGTCTTTCCAGCCTTTGACCAGATTGTCAACGAGGCGGCCAAGTTTCGATACCGCGAAGGTAAAACAGGCGGCAATGTCGGTGGTCTCGTTATCCGCATGCCCTGTGGTGGCGTTGGTCATGGTGCCCTGTAAGTCTAGCTTATCGCTTGGCGATATCTCGGCCCCTAGATCTGACTCCGAACTTCCCTAGCTACCACACGCAATCGCCCGAGTCTCTTTTTGGCCACGTCCCTGGATTCAGAGTTGTGGTGCCTCGATCCCCATCGCAAGCGAAGGGTCTCCTTCTGTCGGCAATCCTCGAGTCCCAAGATCCCGTCATTTTTATGGAACCGAAAATCCTGTATCGAGCCGCGGTCGAAGAGGTTCCTGACGAGTCGTACACCTTGCCTATTAGCAAGGCCGAGGTTATTAGACCCGGCAACGATATCACAATCATCTCGTACGGACGGCCATTATATACATGCATGGCAGCCATTGAGGCGGCTGAGAGAGACCGTCCTGGGCTGAGTGTTGAGCTCATTGATCTGAGAACCATCTTCCCATGGGACCGACAGACTATTCTTGACAGCGTTGCCAAGACAGGGCGTGCACTGGTGGTTCACGAGAGTATGGTCAACTTTGGAGTCGGATCTGAGATTGCAGCTACGATACAGGAACATAATCTACTAAAAATGAAAGCACCCGTCAAGAGGGTGGCAGGGTGGACAACACATACAGGCCTGGCATACGAGAAGTACATTTTCCCAGATGTCGCCAGTAAGCAGGTCCTCCTTTCTCTGCATTACTTTACTAACACAAGCCCAGGGGTTTACGATGCTATTTTGGAGAGTAAGGATTACTAAAGTCCGCTCCCCTGTGGTCAGGCGTAGTCGGAACACGTTAATTAGGGTTACAGCGGAAAATGCAAAGAGTATTACTCACTATTTTGCTATGTAGTCAATTATAAGCCATTAGTTATAGTCTGAAATCTGTCAATTATTTTTATATTATGACAAGGCGTGCATGCCAGTAGCGCTGTACTTGGTATGATGAACCTCCAGGCACTCTCCACGACGATGTCATACTTCGAGCTCACTTCATAGTCTTGAGGCTATGAGTAAACCGCCAAAATGTGTCCCACGCGTTTAAATAACGGTATTATTACGTGAATGTCAAAAGTGGTTTACAGGGTTCAGCATCATCCAAGTCAACCAGATTCAATGGAAAGATTGGCGTGAAAAGATGGCATTCTTGTAAATATTTCGGCTAACATAAATACAAAAAGGATTGGTACGATGTACATTAATTATAGACCCTCGATTCCTCCCTCGTGCTGGTCAAAATCGTACTCTTCAGGATACTTTAGCATGATCCTCTTGAGCTCTTGGCGTTGCGCTTCAGCCTCCTCAGTCAACTCGGCATAGACATCAGAGAAGATAGCACGAAGCGCCGGCTTCTTTTTCATTCTCTGCTGCAGTCAGCTCCTTGATGATGTCCTTGCGAAGTTGCGCCCGCAGCTCGGCGTCCCTGGCCTGATCCCAAACACCCTGGTGTTCTAACCACCTGCGTAGCCTAGCAACAGGATGCCGCTCATCAGACTTCCAATAGCTAACGTCACTGCTGGAACGATATGCTGAGCTGTCATCGCTTGTGCTGTGATGTGAGATGCGATAACTCATGAATTCCAGGAGGATAGGTCGTCCACCTCCTTCGAGAGCTCGCCTTCTAGCTTCCTTGGTTGCCTGGTATACTGCAAAGATATCGGTACCATCAACGCGGAGGGTCTCAATTCCGTAGCCTGCTCCACGGCCAGCAATTCCATCTCCACGATATTGCTGAGCCGCTGGAGTCGAGATGGCGAAGCCGTTATTACGACAGATGAAGATGACGGGAACATCCTGTGTAGCAGCGACGTTGAGCGCGCCGTGAAAGTCACCCTCGCTGGCAGCACCCTCGCCAAAATACGAGACTGCTACTCTTGGTTCCTGGTCGAGGTTCTCCATGGCCTCCATCTTCAGAGCGTATCCAGCGCCGGTGGCATGGGGAATTTGCGTGCCCAGGGTAGAAGCCACGGCGTGCTAAAAGGGTCAGCTCCTCATTTGTATAGCGGCTTGCGCACTTACAATATTAACTTTGTTCTTTCCACTATAGTGGACTGGCATGTTACGTCCCTTTCCTGGATCGTTGTGGTTGGCTGCCAGCTGGCACATAAAGTCCTTCAACTCGTATCCACGCTGTAGGAAGACTCCATGTTCTCTGTATTGTGTGGTGATGACATCACCAGCATCTAAAGCGGCTGCAGAGCCAACCATCAGAGCTTCTTCGCCATGTGAGACCTAGAAGAATAAGTATAGGATCGACATTCAAGCGACGTAAGTTACCATGTAAAAGCTTAGACGGCCGTGTCTCTGAGCGTCAAACATGATCCCATCCATAATGTTGACTACAGCGGATGGTTAGCGTATGCTGTGAAATCTCGAAGAGACATACCAGTAAGCATATTCTTGTACCATCCAAGTACTCGCTCTGGCGTGACTTCAGACGAAACCTGGGTCTCATCTTCAATAATGCTATTCGAATTCATGATGCGGTATGTCGGAATCGTGGGGATCGTTGATGGTTCGGTCCATTGCATCTTTCGCACAAAGGAGCTGTTGATAGCGCCGGGAAATCGCGGTCTACATTGACCGTCAGTCATCAAAAATCGCACAAATTAGATATCAAGCATGGGAATAACACTTACTGGCCATCTTGCGTAGCGAGAGTCGAAGTTGAACTCCATCGAACTGATCTTGACGCGTTAGGGGTCCGACAATGTGCTGCCAGCCCTCTGTTCACCAGGTAGCCACGGCATCGAAGTATCAAGACCGTCATTTTGCGATATCAAGCTTCAACTGCAAACATTACCAAAGAATGGACTTCAAGACGACTTGAGCTTGACTTATTCCACACGTGAGACTTGTCATACACTGTCGTGCTCGGCTTGGGGCGGGTCACATCGGCTAACGAAGACCTGTCATGTCAATGTCAACATGTCAATGCGAATTCCCATGGCTTCCGATCTGCGGAGCGTCGGTAATAGGGATTAAACACTCTACGGCATTCATGTCATTCCCCGAGACGTTATTACCGCGGTCAGTTGGGCGTGATCCCTGGACCCCTGAATGACGGTGAGTAAAAAAAGTGCCGACGGTTATCAATGGCATATGTGGGCGGCTTAAGTCATTCTTGGCTTGGTACTCCTGTAAGAGGCTAATCTTTAGAAGGTCATAATCGATTCAGCTGGCTCTGTTGAAGTATTGAAGAAATATTGCAAACTGTGTTTTGGTTACACATCAATTGGCTCAATTGCCCAAAATGTTGCGCCGTCCTATTGCCAGTCTCTCAAGCAAGTTTGCCAACACACAGCGCGGCAGACTCTACAAGGCAAGCAGTTTGCCTATCACCCATGGGCGTTTCTTTCACGCAAGCATTACATACAATGGAGTGAAGCCGTATCTTCTTGCAGACATTGGCGAAGGTAAGCCCCTGGGTCATTACAGATCATTGAGAGGATTGAGGCTCATTCTTCTTTCAAGGGATTACGGAATGCCAAATCATCAAATGGTTTGTCAAACCTGGGGATAAAGTGCAACAATTTGATCCTATTTGCGAAGTTCAGTCAGACAAGGCGTCGGTCGAGGTAACATCATGGACTCTGGTGAACCAACAATTGTTAACCAGAACCCTAGATCACATCTCGATACGATGGAACAATCAAGAAGATTAATTATGAAGTGGATGATATGGCAGCTGTTGGTTTAGTAAGTAAACCTCCTTTCCTCAAAATGCCTCCGTACTGACCCTGTTGGAGCCTCTCATGGACATAGAGGTCGACGAGCACGATGACGCTACTGCCAACGACACGACAGCCTCCAGTCCCCCCACAGAGGAGGTAACATCTACGGAACAGACGAATGCTGTGGCTGAACAAACTGCGCCCCTCTCAACTCCAGGAGCAGTAACGCAACATCAAAGTCAACCTTCATCGATGTCTTCGACACCAAAGAACTGTGGCACAATGCTGCCATCCGTGAGACATCTACTCAAGCAACACAACATCAACCTTTCCGAAGTGACAGGGACTGGAAAGGGTGGCCGAGTCTTGAAAGAAGATGTCCAGAGGCATCTGGCATCAAAAATTCCCTCTCATGATTCAACAGGGGTCCAGCAAACACATTCCACAACGCCAGAGGATGTCATTGTCCCCCTGACTCCTGTTCAGAACCAGATGTACCAGTCCATGACACAATCTCTGTCGATTCCCCACTTTCTATACACTCAAACTGTCAATATGACAGATTTAACCTCGCTCCGAAAGAAGTTCCTTGGCAACCCCAAGGCATCAGCCCAACTGACAAGTGGTGTCAAGAAGCTTTCGCCTCTACCGTTCATCATCAAGGCTCTATCACAAGCAGTTACCAAGTATCCAACGCTCAATTCTTCCTTGATACACGAGATGGGCGCCAAACCTCAACTAGCCTTGAAAGGATCACACAACATTGGCATTGCCATGGACACTCCAAAGGGGCTGGTTGTTCCCGTCATTAAGAATGTCCAGGGCCATTCGATCATTTCTCTCGCCGCAGAAATCGAACGTCTAAGTGGTTTAGCCAGAGAGGGTCGGTTAAGTCCGGATAGCATGAAGGGTGCAACCATGCTAGTAAGCAATATTGGCAGTATCGGCGGACAGGTAGTGGCACCAATCATCATGTCCCCTATGGTCATGATTCTAGCTGTTGGTCGTTCACAAAAAGTGCCTGCATTTGAGGTAGCCGAAGATGGAACAAAGCAATTGGTTGAGAAGGAACAGGCTGTGTTTAGCTGGAGTGCAGATCATAGGGTCCTTGATGGTGCGACTGTGGCACGGTGCGCTGAGGAGATGGCATTTTGGCTGGAGAATGTAAATATGATGGGGTTGTCTTTGGTTTAGCTACGATCTCATCAGATTCAGGTAGACGGTTTACTGTGGAATTCAAAGAATTGATTCAAGCAAAAACAGAACATCAATATTAAAAGGGGGGTTGTGGAAAGTTTCATATGCAAATCAGGTAGCTAAAGGTTCTAAAAGAACACCAACCTAGATCTATTCTATCTAGCTCATCTTAATCTTGACATATGGAACAAAATGCCTGGGCCACGGAACTCTCTGGGGCCCATAGTCGCAACGGTAAAAGCTGGGGTAATTATAAGAAGTCTTGTATCCAGAGAGCTCAAAGTTCGCCTTGTTCTGCTTGGAGCAAGGTGCAGGTACCGAAACATCAGTCCACCGACTGTAGGAGGTTACATCAGCGTCATACTCAAAGTCGCTTTTGTTGACTGGTAAGGTAGCCAAGCCATCTTTCAAGCTCTTGATTGCTGTCGTCAGATCATCCAATGGTTCACCCAGTTGTAATTGGATCGTGTTTTGAAGCCCTGTCAACAAGCCCCGCAACTTTCCTGAAGAATCTGCCTGGAGTTCCTTGGTATATGGAGTCCAAGAAAAGGAAGAAACTTCTTTGACGGTTGCAGAAACTGTTTTGACAAGGGGCTCATACTTGGAAACGAGGTCTTGGACGGGACCAACAGTTGCCTCGATTTCCTCAACCGACTCTGGCAGCTTCTTGACAATCTGTATGGATTCCAGTATATCGGTAGCTTTCGTGAAGGAACCACTTTGGATGAGGTCCAGGAAGAAGCTCGAGTTCGGAACCTTTTTGCTCACGGCGATGGCCTTGTCGGCAATGCTGATCATCTCGGGGATAGCGCTCGCCGCCTTGTCAGCTGACTGTCGGATGTTCTGCAACGATTGTGCAGCGGCAATAGCTTTGTTAACTATCCATAGTCAGTGAATGTTCATCATAGTTGATTAGTAGTAAATACCTTTGCTCAGAAAAGCAGTAACTCCGGGGCCGGAGCAGAGCTTTCCCTTGCAGACACTCTTCTTGGTTGTATCAACCTTGCCAGGAAGGGCTGCAGCGGATGTTTTTATATTGTTGGCCGCACTGATAATCGTCGATACTTTCGTCTTCATGGATCCAAATGTTTTCACCCAATCAAGAAGCAGGTTGGCCATTTGCAAACCCATACCGAGTGCCGCAGATGTAACATATCGTTTGAAAAAGGCGGCTACTGCGACCGGATTGCACCCAACACCAGTCAGGCAGGGAGATACAGCCACAACTAACTCTGCATAGGTGGCGGAAGTGATCTGTCCAGTTATGAGAAGGTGTTGTTTTAGGGAAGCAAGGGATACCATACCTCTGGAGCGGTAAAGACTAGCCAGCCGTCTTTAGGAGTGAGCTCCTTTGCATAAACTTCATTTCGGTTGTCTTTGACTCCAAGTTCCTTTTCAAGGAAACACTACAAGAGTTAGTCATAGATAGTCCACAGTCTCTAGAAAACTTACATTTTGCAGCCGAATAACATTAGTAACCACATCTGACTCAACCTTGAGCAACCCGTCTGGCCTAAAGGCACTGTCATACCTCCCAGAGTTGACCAACCAGCCCATTTGAGGGAGACAGTTGCACAAGGTGTTGGCTTTGTCGATAAAAGAGCTTCCGGCACCACCTAAGGTATCTCTGATGGATTGGCAAACGGAAATGGTTTTCGTAATAATATCGATTCCGCATGGAACATCTGTCCATTTCTCAACCGTGCCTAAGAATTATTAGATTGACACTTAAGCTGCTGGCGTCTAACCGTAAACATACCAGGGACACAAGTCGTGCCATCACACATCCTAAACGGGTCGCTCCAAATGGGACAAGGATATCTAAAGCTCTTTTTGGTCTTGCAGGGATCGATCTGTTGCCATCCTATTTAGCCATGATCTGGTAAAGTCAACAGGTTTCATACCGAATAGTACTTGGTTCTACACGTCTTCAACTTGGCTTTGACGGGGATTTTGATCGCCCCTGTACAGCCTTGAATGCCAGGGACACCAGCACAGATTTCCGTCATGTTTTGAGCAGAAGCCGGCTGACTGAGCAGCAACAAGGCTGTAGCGATTACCGATGAGAAGTGCATGTTGATTTGAGCTTGAATGAGGTTGCGTGATGAGCACTTTTTCGGGTGCGGAAACCAGATGAATTTATTCAGATACTGGATAAGGTACCTTCTATTGCTGGACACATTCTGGTGGCGGCCAATACAGATGGCGTTGGCCGAGATGGGCCTATCCAGGGCCATGGCTAAGCCCAAAGCAGCGAGACAAGAAGAACCCTATCAGAAGCTTAAATCTAAAATGCTTGTGGCGTTCAACCTTTCAGGGGAAGGGTCCAGATGTGGTCGATCACGGGAGCGATCTAGGCACAGCCACTGCTGTTTTCAACGGCTTAGCAAAGCTTCTCCTGACGCGCCCCTGTTCTAGAAATGAGGAACCATTCGGCACCGCCGCAAGGCTCATGAGTCCCAAGTTGTAATACAGGCATTACATGCTCAGCTCGTCTCAAAATTATCCAGTTCGAGATTCAGAAAACCGCTTCATCTCATGATACCTTCGGAACTTGGGTGGTCACAAGGCCGAAGAGACATGGCGCAAGAAGATCAAATCGCTTGCCCAAATACTCGGCCCGTACGAATACAGTATTGATCACCGTGTCTCACAAAATCCTGAGGTTTGCTAAAGCCCTGGCAGCCATGCATGTTTTGCCCTCGCCGTGATTGGAGAATCATGTTCGGCCCAGGATTACGGATCGATCTACGATGCCGCAACGAGGCGCATTCCTGACAAGGTGGCCTCGGCCGTCGGTGAGCAAACTATCCCGCCTTGGTACAGCAAACTTCCGTTCCAGCTCCTGATGAAAACACTGCGATGAGTGGTGCGCCCCCAGCTACACAAGAACCTTGGAATTTATTGTTGCAGTCTTGAAGATCACGGCTTCACTGTGGCCTCTTCTCGACTTATCCCGCTGTAGATGTACTAGAAATGCACATTTGAATAAAGTGTTAGTGTATCCAAGGGAATTATCAACGGGCGCCGCCGGGCGCCATGGGACTACCGCTGACGATCTTTAGCACAAACACTGTCTACACATAGGTCTGGTGCTCTCCTCCCTGGGTCTGGATCAAGGCAGAGGCGGCAAGAACTGACCTAACAGTCTCACAAAAAGCCATGTCTTACCACCGTAAAGCTAACCTGGAAGAACAGCTCTATCCAGGGACCACCGTGGCGAACCTTTCACGATCTAACGTACTGCTAACGGACCTAAGCATGTTTTAACTACATATTTACGGATGATGTTCTCCGGTTGTTCGGGGAGGTGGCAAATCCTATGCTTCTCGGCGGGAGTCTTCTATGTTTCATGTACTTTTGCAGGTACTATAGTCCCAGTCACGTAGTCTCTCTCGGCCATGGTCGAAGGCACGTCAGCCAGTTTACATCTTGCATCAGATCTAACTCATTCACTCTTATTTATTCTCTTTGACGTATCATCGACCG
This sequence comes from Fusarium oligoseptatum, assembly GCA_003946995.1. Classification (NCBI taxonomy): domain Eukaryota; kingdom Fungi; phylum Ascomycota; class Sordariomycetes; order Hypocreales; family Nectriaceae; genus Fusarium; species Fusarium oligoseptatum. The sequence goes on from NKCK01000026.1 coordinate 103,213, forward strand.
TGGTTAGGCAACCCAAAGGTATGTGTTGAGCTTTCCCTGAAAGAGGGGCAAATCCGTTCATTATCTTGGAATGTCTCTTCTCGACTAAAAGGGTGCTGAAGTTGATCTCTTTTCATTCAAAACTCTGCATGCAATCTACTTGTAGACTACGTAAAGCTATTGTTGCCCAGGCATCGGTGTCTAACTGAAGACTGGTGTTCTTACGTCGAGATCAACTCAGGATGTGCGAGAATCAGAGACAGTATATATACATTATGGAAACAAGCAAAACATATAGAAAAATATTTGGGCATATTATCCCTATGTGTCTCACCACAGGATTGAGATTGGTTGATGAGGTATGAGCCGAATGTGACTATTGGGAGATGGCTTCGTGGCTTGTTGAGGAAGACGCCAGTGTCCCACCAACTAAGGGTTTAAATTTAAGTTTATTCTCTCTATTCCATCATGTATCTCGGTATGAAATAGTATTTCCTCTTTCTTTATCCTTACCTTGGCTGAAACATGTCTGTTACTCTAGGGGGGTCGCAATACGCCGGCGCTACAGACACATGCTTCATCTCCTTATATCCAAAGTCCCCAGGTCCTCCTAGTTCAAGACCGCGCTCGGTATACCTAGATCAGCATGTTAGTAAAGGCAATAGCCAGCCATCAGAATGCCTACCAATGAGGATGTCCCACAAACGCCATCACGTTAACTCTCAGCCCGTACTTGATATCCTGAGTTCCCAGAGCATACCCGTCCATTCCAATGAGGCTGATGAGATCTGGAACTGTGCAAATAACCTCTTCCTGTTTCCCATCTTGGAGTGCTGCGTAGAGGTATTCGTTTTGGAATGGCAGCACCATGTCTCGAGTCTCGGTGGATACAGTCTCGCCCACCTCACGTTCTTCTGCTCCAATAGCTCGAAGTCGGACTGAACCCTCGGTGTAGCCACCATCAGAGACAAAACGGCGAACGTCGATGATCTTTCCGGTGTACAGAAGGCGTCCACAAGGGTGAGCTCGGAGCTGTAATCCGTTAGTTATGTCAGATACTCCCCGAAGAGTACTTACAATAGCGTCGACAATGCTCGTCTTTTCCTGTCGCGCTTGGTAGATGGCACGACCGATATGCCAGGCGAGCGACGTGGAACCCAGAACAGCATACTTCTTCAGGTCACCAACACGCATACCAGACTGGGACATCTGGCTCAGGAGGCCAAGCTCAAGAGCAGCCTTGCGTTGCAGCTTTTCCAACCGGATCGGGTCTTCACACTTGGACACGGCCACAGTGTTGCCCATACCATCTGCTTGTGCACAGGGGACAATAGAGAGTCCATTGACTAATGAAGATTAGTGAGTATCCCAACACGGGCGAGCAACTTACCATAGGTAGTGCTATGGTAGATGCGTGGGTATGCACGACCCATGTAGTCGCCGTCAATTGTAGGAACATCATAATGTATCGATGTCAACAACGGTCGCAGGCCATTCATACCGCCAATCTCATCCTACATGCATCATCTCAGTTATCAGATCATGACACAACTCGCACAAGCTTACCGCGATCACTGCACCCGGTTTATCGATTCCAAAGTACGGCAACACACCGTCAATAGCGTCGATGGCCTCGGTGCCGCTGGGTAACCGCTCGGATACCACGGCGGGAGCACTGTGTAGTGTCAGCCTGAACGTCAGAGTAGAAGCAAACATACCCATAAGTACTGGTTCCAAACACCAGAGTATCTTCTGGCATTGTACTGATATCAACCACCCGCATCTGCTTTCCTTGACGCAAGGCTGCACGGGCTGCAAGGTAACAGTTATATCCAGGCCCTCCACCACCACAAGCAACAACACTGCAGCCTGTAGCCAAGAATTCACAGTCAACTTCTGAAACCAGCCATGTTCCGTCTGGGGTGACTTCTGGTTTGTAGTCAGAGATCTTGATCGAGGCGGATGCGCTGGTAGCATAGTCGTCCGATTTCGTGTCCACCTCTGGTTTGTGTCCGTTCGTCGTCGGTTCAAATACTCCATTAGTCTCTTTGGCAGTTGCTTTCAACAAGGCATCAACTCTGAGCATGCCCGCCTAGCATTTTGTTAGTCATGTTGGGCCCTGGGACCGTAGACCTTACCGCCTTGATGATCAGTCTGGTTGCCTTGACTGCGCTGTACTCCAGGGGCAAGTTGTCCAGAGATACAATCTTAACCGTGTCACGGTCTGCACCAGCTTCGATAGCAGCCTCAATTGCCTTTTGCTTTGTGGACTCAATGACTTCCTGTTCATCCCTTCCTTCAAGTATCTCGATGGTGTCAATTTGACCCGAGACCTTGGCGATGGCCGCACCGACAGCGTTTGCACAGTCAAAGTGCCTGGGCCGAGTTAGCTTATGAATTCTTCTTGATGAGCAGGATTGACTCACGGGGGTCGGATAATCTTGGCAACGCCCTTAACTTCATCCATCTGGACGATACTGCCACCACCAACGAGAACCAGAACAGCATCTTCAGCAGAGAGCTTCATGCTGTCCACACCACGCTCCAGAATCGTTCTGATCTCCTGGCGGGCTTTCTGAATCGTTTTTGTACCCCTGAGATGGCTAACCAGTGCAGCATCACCAATATTCACCTTGCCCTCGGCCACGGCGACATCGGTAGCCGTCAAGGTTTTACCACCAAAAACGAGCGCCTCTGAGAGTAGACGGTGACCGACAGACTCTGGGCCAACAGTGACACCGCCGTCCGATTTCTGGAGAACCTTGGTGCCACCTCCAAGGCCAAGGCATAGCACCTCAGGCATGGGAAATACACAGCGAACACCGCCGACTTCGACCCAGGCGCCTGCTTCTCGGGCAAAGCCAGATGGCAAGCTATCGATAGTAAGCGTGATCCCGGTCTTCAAGTATAGGATATGACTTACAGAGCACAAAGATCGGTTGTCGTTCCTCCAATGTCGGCAACAATCACTTGACAACCTTTACTCTCACTGACTAGATCAGCCAAGTATGATGCTCCAGACATGCTGTTCGTAGGTCCACTAGAAAAGGTCCGGATAGGGCACCGCTTGGCTGTTTCTGTATCGATAAGAGTGCCATCATTCTGGGTGAGAAGGAGGGGACATGACGAAAGGCCCAAGGACTGCATGGCAGTCACGAACCCAGCGATCGTCTTGCGAGCAAACTTGATGATGGAAGCATTAAGAATAGATGCATTCTCTCGCTCCAAGAAGCCAATGTTTCCGACTTGTAAACAAATGTCAGTCCCAACATAAGGAAATGAAAAGGGGGGACGTACTGTCTCTGGAGAGAACAACATCAGCACCAGGGATCTCCTCGAGGACGATGGTCTTGGCCTTTTCCTCCTGGCGACCATTCGTGTCCAATGGTGAGAAAACTCCGACGATAACAATGTCAGAGATGCCTAGAGCGCGAATCTTGGCACATTCATTCCGGATTCGTCCTTCGCTCAGGGGCGTAATATCGCGTCCATCGACTATCATTGTTCTGTTAGTTTAGAACATCAAGCGCTCAGGTTCACTCACTTTCAAGACCTCCATCAAGATATGCTGTGTATCCATTCATGATCCGTGCCAGCGCCGGGGGAAAGTCGCAAAACGACGGCACCTCACGAGTATAAGGTCCACAGAGCCTCAAGACAGCAACCTTGCGCAGGTTGTGGCTGTCAGCTTGGACCACAGCATTAACAAAATGCTGAAAGGCGTGTCAGCACGAGTGTTAGAGAAACAATGGACATGATCTACCGTAGTTCCAATCATAACAGCCGCTACAGCGTCTCTCGAAATGCTTCCCTGCTCCAGGGCCTTGGCAATTGCCGACTTGATTCCGCTTGTGACATCAGGGGTGGTGCTTGCTTTGACGGAACACACAATGCCTCGGTCTGGCTCCTTGGACTTGGAGGGGTCTATCAACGGTTAGCATAGGCCTTTTAAATTGCTCTCACTCATACCCAAGATGATGCAGTCGGTGTTAGTGCCGCCAACATCGACGCCGATTCGATAGATCTTGCTTGACATGATGAATGAGTGTGGACCATAAGTGTTTGTTACTTTTTTCCTGTCATTCTCTCTCATCTTATCAGGGAGTCACCTAAATAAATACCGCCACTTGGCTCTCTTGCAGGGGACGCTTGCACCCAATTCAGGCCAAATCCAACTGATTCCTGGCTTGGGAAGCAACAAGTCGGCAAGACTTTCCATAGCCCATCGGCGAGAAATTCCTTCGTCCTTGTATCGTCGCTTATCACTGGTCGAAGTAAGTTAATGCCAAGCTAATCTCGACTTGGATCGCCGGACCAGGGCATGACAGTTCCTCAGCCACTAGTCCAAGATAGCTCGGCTACACTTGCTAGCTTTTAGACTCGTATGGGCCCTAGGTCAGCTACTTAATATATCTTTGTCGACTCAGGTTTCATTCTTCATCCAACCTGTTTCTATTAGCTAACAGGATCCATCATTACCAGCTGCAAACGGCCCACGCATTACCTTGCTGCATCATCGATCATGCCTTCGGCCTGCAGTGCCATCCACAAGCTGCGGATACCGGAGGGAGAGCAGGAATCTACTCCATGGGTGAATGAGGACTTGAAGCCTGTTCCACCGGAACGTCAAACATGGGGTACGCTTCTTGTCCCTGAAACATGTGAATTGATCAATTAATGATCTATAGGATGGCTCCAATTCTTTGAGCTCTGGTTCCTGGTCAACGTCAACATTAGCACCTACCAGACTGGCGCTTCACTTCTTGCCGTTGGCCTCAACTGGTGGCAGGCCATCATTGTCATCGTGGCTGGTTCTATTGTCACTGGCTTCTTCACCGTCCTAAACTCCATCTCGGGAGCTGTCAGTCATCTTGGATATGCCGTCATCAGTCGTTCAGTTTGGGGTATGTATCGGCTTCAGTAAAAGACCCAGATTGCTAACTGACTTGCAGGTGTTTATGGTGCCTACTTCCCCGTCCTGAATCGAATCCTCCTCTCCCTCGTCTGGTATGGTGTTCAGGCTGTAATTGGCGGCAAGATGGTCTTTGTCTGCCTCCGTTCCATCTGGCCATCCCTCGACCGACGTATCCCAAACACACTTCCCGAGAATATAGGCATCACCAGCGCAGAGTTTGTGGGGTATTTCATCTTCAACATCATCTGCTGTGTCTTTATTTGGTTCAAGCCACACCAGCTCCGTCTGTACTTTCATGCTGGCGCTGGTCTGTCGTTGGTTGCATTTGTTGCTCTCTTGGGTTGGGCTCTTGGCACAAAAGGGCCTGGAGAGAGTCTTAATGATGCCTTTGACGATGGCGTCGTCCTCAAGGGATCAGCTCTTGGCTGGGCCATTTGCAGTGGCATGATGAGTGTTCTCGGTGCAGCTGCAGCGGGTATTCTCAACCAGAACGACTATACAAGATTCGCCCAAAGGCCAAGCCAGGTCGTATCAAGCCAGTTTACTTCCTTTGTTCTCACGACTACCTTTACCGGAATCTGCGGTATTCTGGTGACTGCAGCTACTCAAAAGCGTAAGTTTTCCAACATTGATCTCTGAAATCAACTCACACTGATTCTATAGGATACGGCGATGGAGCTCCCCTCTGGGATCCCTACCAGCTACTTGTCGCCATGCAGGACTCAAGTTTGAGCAAGTCGAGCGAGGGTGGTACCCGAGCAGCTACATTCTTCCTCGCTTTTGCCTTTATTGTCGCTCAGCTCTTCATCTGTGTGCCTGGAAATGTCCTTGCAGGAGGGTTGGACGTGGCCAGTCTGTTACCCAAGTACATCAACCTAAGGCGAGGTGCATACATCTTGGCGGCCCTGAGTGTCCTTCCTAACCCATGGCAGCAACTTGCAAGTGGTTCCACGTAAGTTTCAGTTCCTCTGTTCAGACTATTCTTGACGTTATGGGCCGCTGACCATACATAGTTTCCTGGCAGTTTTTGAGTGCCTATGCCGTCTTTATCGGCCCCCTGATTGGCATACTATGTGTAAACTACTACATCATTCAGAAGCGAAATTTTTCATATGCCCGATCTCTTTGAAGGGTCCAATAGGTCTCTGTACTGGTACAACCGAGGCATAAACTGGAGAACCGTTGCGGCTTGGCTCATCGGCACGGCTCCCAGGTCAGTCGTCTTCAACATATCCTCGGCAAAGCTAACCCACTGTAGTCTCCCTGGATTTGCCGCATCGGTGAACCCTTCAATCTCCGTCACCCAAGGAGCCACCAACTTTTACAACCTCACATTCATCTTTGGCTTTTTGCATTTGTAGGTCCAGCGCATACGTGTGTCGAAACGTGACTGACTTTCTCTTCAAGCTGCATTTGTCGCTTTCGTTCTCCACTGGTTCTTCCCTGTTGACTTTACCAGTACCACTATGCTTGAAGTAGAGACTGATGGGGAAGTTGTCGAGGGGTTGCCGTCGCCGCACGATACAGAGGATCATCACGTTGTCTTGGGACCAAAGGCAAACAAGGAAGAGGGTGTTTAATAGGGTATCAGCTGTCTCCGGTGATTTTGTCTCTTTCATAGGTAGATTTGGATCAATTAGAAGTTCCAAATCTCTGCAAATCTTCCCACGTTGAAGCCCTAGCAAATCTCAATAGTTCACGGTGACAAGACAAAAATCTCTGGGTATTGTTAATCTCAATGACGTCTCCAAAAAAGCCCATCAGCCGCAACAGCAAGGAATGCAGTATCCTTCTAGGTATATGACTCAATTCGTTAATTTAGCCGTTTCTTAAAGTATCGACGGAGCGAAATTTCATCAACAGTGTCACTTCAAGAAAGATCAGTCCCCCTAACCCCTTTCTCCGTGAGATGGCATCCTCCCATCAACGATGGCGTGCAACCCTCCATCCTCCTCCACGAACGTACATCCAGAGGGAATCAACCTCTTTTGTTTGCGATTTGTCCACCCCGGCCATGTCCAAAACCTTTAAAGGCCACACGATTCCGCACGCAACACCGACGTGGGCCTCCGCCTCCTCAACCTCTCGAAGGTAAGCTCCCAACTGGCTGAGAAGCTTGAGTTTTAATGGTTTCAAGAGAAGTGGATTTGTGGGCTTTGTCACAGAAAAGAACAAGAGCAAAAGAGCCGTGTGGTATGCAAGTGTAAGAGACACCCCAGAGGCCCGGTTGTGACGGTTCGAGGCCAACACGGTCGTAGTTCCGTCACCTTCGGAGTCGCTGCTATCATCTGTACAGCTGGTCTCGGTGTCCTCGCCTTGGATTGACTCAAATAGAGTGTTTTCATCACCATATTCGCCCTGAGCAGTCCAATCGCAGATCCTTGTTTCGAGGCTCGCGATCTCTTCTACCCCTTGTGTTCCTGTCCAGTGTTGCTTTCTTTGAAGCAAAAGGCTGTTATCAAGGATAAGTTGCAGTAGTAAAGGTGGAATGGCGGATCCAGTGAGCTTCCGAATCTCTGTGGCAGAGAGGATACTCTTCTTTAGGGCTGTGGCATCTGTGGTCACCCCTGAGACCAAAAACCTACCCCATAACTCCGATTCTTTGAGAGCGCTGAGTTCATCCAGGGGTGGCAATCCTAGGCCAGGTGGATTTGGCAGAGAGTAATCGAGTATGCAACTCTGTAACAACAAATACTCAAGACATCGTAGACTTTCAGACTGTGCCATAGAAGTATCATCGCTCCAGGATAGACCCGACATTGACTGAATGCAGTGTCCCAATAGCTCGGTATATGGCTTATAGATGTCCGATATTGCCTAGCAAGGTCAGCATTAGCACTACAGTATAGGATTCAGTCGCCTACTTCTGTGACTGAGATGTTCAAAAGAGCAATAGTGATATCCTTGCGCTCCCGTTTTGACAGTTGCTTCTTGGCAAGCATATAACTGACTGATCTCTGTGCCAGTCTTGCATACCGCTGACCAACAGAATACCATTCTCGATCATTTCTTTCTTTTTGACCAATAATTCGAAGATCAGGACACTCTCCTATTCCTTGGTAAACGCTATCCATGTGTGCTGCACTCAGAGCCAACAGGCTATACATTACGGCACATGAACCGATACAGGCATCGCCAAGAAGGCTGAGACGGCTAAAGCACAGCAACGCACGATTAAGAGAAGTTTTTGCATGTATGTTACAAGCAGGTGGAGATAGTGGGGAGAGGAGGTCAGCAAGATGAGAAGAAAAATGAGAGATGAGCATTCGAATCTCTGCCAAAGTGCTTTGGTCGACCGGAATAAGAAGGCCTTGCCATGTTAGGTCGTCCTGTAGAATCTCTCTTCCTACTGGCTGACGATCTTCTGCGGGTTGTGTCGTGGTAGATCCAATATTGAGTTCAGAAACATCAAATTCGCCTTAATTCATTATCAGCAGGCTTGTTAACTTCAGGCCATGTCAACACTCACCTGGGAGAATATTTTGCTGATCAGATGTTTCGAAGGATCCAAGGATTGCATCGTCAACAAGAGCGTGACTCGTTTGGGGATTATCCCTAGCTGAGATAATACATCAGGTCAACGGGGCTTAATCTTGGTGAGGTCCGTGAACGCAGAGAAATTGTTCCTTACCTCTAGGTCGGACTGGGCCACTCCAGACTTCGCTCTGAGGTGAGCCGAGCCCGAGCTGTCCATCTTCTGCAATAACACTCTCCAAAACCTCGCGAGGCGCAATGCAGGTCGACGTGTCTACTATCAATGACGGCAGTGCATGTCCCGAACCAGAGGAGGTTCTGTCTACTCCTCCAAGGGTGACTTGTACTCTTTCATCAAAGATTGAATCAGCTTCTGCAGAGGTTGGCTGGACAATGTCTGTTTCGTGTGTTGCGAGCAACAGTGAGGACTCTAATTGAAACACACCAAACGGCCCTGCAAGCAGAGTGTCAATGTCATCTACTGCATGGGTGTTTTCCGAGGCATCTAGAGCTGGCTCATCGTTCTCAAGACTTTCCAGGGCTTCATTTAGGGATTGTTCTAGCTCTTGTTCATCGTCGAAATACTGAGCCATGTGTTGAGACATTCGTTTCCTCTCGGCCACTATGTGTACAAGATTAGCTGATCCGGCCAAACATTATAATTGCAAGGGAAGCACAAGACCGAATTTATTCAGATGAGAAAAATCAAGACAAAGAACCAGAGTGTCGGCTGATACCTCACATACAGCTATAGATTTCTCTCCTCCCTGCCCCCCTCTCACCATCCACACCATCTGCATCCTTCAGACGGACCTGCTTTCCGTCTCGGCATTCGTAGTTTAACCATTTGAGTTTACCGCCGTATCCGGCACAATGAATAGACAGTCTGGTGCAGTTCTGGCACTCTGGCTGCTCAAGTGAGCACCTCACCTTGCGAAGCCGGCATGTGAGGCACCCGAGGAGTGTGCGACGGCGGGGCCGGCGTGAGGAGTTTCTGGCTGTGCTAGCCATAGAGGACAAGTGTTGGCGAGCGGAACATGGTAGGTAGAATAATGGGTGCGTTGGCCATCGAGATATGGAGCAAGGGGTTGAAGTGGCGAGTCAGGGGTAATGATGACAGAGGCAAGAGGAGCCGATGGGGCCAAGACAAACTAAGCCTGCTGGGTCTAGGTGGCAAGTCGTGCCGATGAGATAAGATAAGGCGAGGGGATTGATTGTGTGGCATTCTCCATCACCCCCTTTTTACCCTAGAGCTGATATTTGGCAACTCGAAACAACAGATAACAGAGAGAATAGAGGAATTAGAAAGCAGTGGACGTATATGGATCTTTCGTAAGATTGTCTTGAACAATTTCCGCAATTTAGGAGCAGGTCTTATCGTGGTTTGTCCACGTTTTCTCTATCTATCATCATCACAGAGCTGCAATACACTCAACCTCCACCAACACTTTCTTGGGCAATTCCTTCACAGCCACACAGCTTCTAGCTGGCTTATGCACAAAGTACTTGGCATAAACTTCATTGACGGCCCCAAAGTCCCCCATATCAGCAAGAAAGATCTATCTGAAGTTAGCAAACCTTTCCGATGCAAACATCATTGAAACTCCCTACGTTGACCTTGACAACACGACCAACCTCGGTCCCAACAGCCTTTAGAACTGACATCATATTCTGACACACCTGCTCGGTCTGCTCGGTGGCCCCACCCGGAACGACCTGGCCAGTCGCGTCAACTGGAATGTTACCGGACAAGAACGCAAAGCCACCAGCCTTGACCGCGTGAGACTCCAGATCGGGTTAGCATAGTAATCTTGGACGCGACGCGTTTGAGACCCACGTAAGGACCCAGCGCGGGGGCCAGCTCATCGCTGATAACAGTCGTGATATCGGTGTTGGTCATGTTTGCTTGGATGGTCGAACGAACGAATTTTGGGACACAATGAATTGTGGAATGATGCCAGATCTTTTGAAGAGAATTGACTGTCAATTATACTTGAGTCTCTCTCGTTCAAGATCGACTGTCCATCTCCGATGCCGGACACGTATGAACGGGTCTACATAACTAGAACTTGTCAAGTCTTGCCGAGCAAAGGAATCTCAAGCGAGCCGGCACCCCCTGGTCACCTAACCAGTTTCGAAGTGCCCCCTCTTCTCGTTCCCTGAACCGAGCATTCACCCGAATTCGCTCTATCACCACATCCATGCCTCTCCCAAAGCCAATCGTCTCGCAGTCTTTATCCGAGAAGAAGTCCCGCACCTCTTCCTCCGAGCTACTGCCAGAGAGCTCGCCAAGGCCTTGCCTCAAGAATTTATCCAGGCTCGGCCAGGCTCCATCAAATTTGAGCAAGATCTCTGCCCAATTCTCTCGCAGCCAGTCCCAAAACGCCTTCCGGGCTGATGGCTGCGCAGAGATCGCGTTAGCCGAGATGTGCAAATCCGAGACCTGAACTTTGGCGGTGAGAAGAAATTCAAGGTAATCATCAAATGCTTCTAGTAGGGGGCACGTTGCTAGGGCTCGCAAGTAAGTCTCACTGTGGCCGATCGATGTGAGAGGAGGCTGTAGGTAGAGGGACTTTAACCTCTGGTAGGCGGCTAAGCCTCCATGAACACTCGCGATGGAGAGCACAGCCGGAACAAGGCTGCTATGAAGCGCTTTGGTAGGGTATTCTTCAACCTTCTGCAGGGCTTCTCTGATCACGCTGTTCCGATGTTAGCAGTTGATATCTTGGAACGAGTCCAACTTACTCCTTGTCTCCCGCCAAGCCTGCCATCTTGATTATCAGGGCTCTTTTCTTCGTCTCATTGTGGTTTTTCGCCCGGCACTATTTCCCATCCGATAGTTGGAGTTATATCCTGTACCAGCCATTTTGTGAACCTCGAAAGCTCATCTGCGAGGGTGTCCGAGAAACTCGAGTTGAGGACATCAAGAGCCTTGGAAACTTGTAACCACACGCTAAGATGGTCAGTCTGGTTTGGACGGGGTAAATGATATGTCTACTAACAAGTAATTGGTCTCGGATCGGAAAGACGACAGCAACTGGAGGAGCTCAATCATGCTTGTTCGACCGGCTCGTACAAGAGCAGCCGTATCCGCGATGAGACAGACTTTTTCCCCAGCTGTCAGTGTATCCAAATTCTGAAGAAGTTTAGAGAAAATGTCAGGGGCGTAGGCGACTCTGAAGAAGCCCGCCTGACCTGCATTGAGCTTTACCATTTCCACCCCCGTCTTCAATTCAAATTGTACGCGCAGAGACTTGCTCGACAGTTCCTGACTGGAACCAAGGAGAATCGGGTTAACTGGAACCCACCAGACAGCTTCAGACTCAGCAGAGCTCAAGTCGCCTGTGAGTAGGAACCGCTCTTGCGATAGCTGGATCTGGCCCGTTTCATGGCTGACCAAGATCACTGGGAAGCCTATCTGATGTATCCAACCGTCCTAGAGAATGCATGTTAGCGTGCAACTAAGAAGTCGGAAGCCTATTACAGATGCCATAAACGGACCATAAACGACGCGACGTCTTTCCCTGATGCTTGGCTCAAGTGATTCCACAAATCTGCTGAAGTTGTATTCCCTATCAGGGTGAGTAATGAACAGTAGCAACAGAAGGCGGAGTGACACACCATATGCAAAGCAAGCCAGATAGCTTTTCACGCCTTTGAGGAACATTTCGCGACCCAAATGTCCATCCAGCATGCGAATCAACGAACTACCTTTGAGATAGCTAATGTCGTCAAAAATCTCATCAATATCTGGGCCATTCCTTATCTCTACGTCAATGGCATGTGATGCCCTGAGTGAGTCGAGTTGAAGTGCTGTCTGGAGACCTTCACACTAGAGACATGTCAGTTACCTCTTGGACATGAATGGGCAGTCAGCCTCACCATGAACTTGTCCCAAACCTGCCAGTCTTTGTCATGTTAGCTATCAGTTGACCCTGAAAACCTCCTGTCTCACCTGGATGAAAGTGATCGGCTGCAAGCCAACCGGCCCAAGTGGCAAAGCCTTCCTTGAGCCATAGATCGTTCCACCAGTCCATAGTGACGAGATTGCCAAACCACTGATGAGCAAGCTCTGAATAAGGTTAGAGAAAGAGTTTCCATGATGGCCAGGGGAGTTACCATGTGCAATCACATAACTGACTCGCTCCTTGTTGTCAAGAGTTGAGGTGGCTTCATCGTATAAGAGAGCCGTGGCTTGGAAGGTACACAGTCCCCAATTCTCCATGGCGCCATGGGCCTATCATAAATTAGCAGAAGGTTTGTGAAGAAGCTAGGACTCACTTACAAACTCAGGGATGGCAATCAGATCGAGTTTCGGAAGCGGGTAGTCAATCTCGAACAGGTCTGAAAAGTAATCTAGGACACGGCATGCGTGCTCCAATGCGTAAGAGGCCTGAGGCAGAAGCCCCTTCATAGTATACACTCGAACAGGCACGGCTTTTCTACCAGAATTACTCTTGGTGTAAGATTCGACGTATTCAAAATCGCCGATAGCCCAGGCAACAAGCTGTAAGATATTAGCTAGTCCCAGCCCTGCTAGAACGGATAACTAACATAGCTGCTCATGATGGGTGTTGTCTCGAAGGAAACCACCTTGGTACCGTTATCCTGAGGTGTAACCGACTTGACTGGCATATTGCTCAGAGCTTGCAGGCTGTCGGGTATCTCGAGCCGAATGTCAAAAGTTGCTTTAAGTCGCGGCTCATCGAAACAAGGGAAAGCCCTTCTGGCTTCGCAACCCTCGAATTGTGTACTCAAGACGTATGCATGGTCAGACGTGGTGTGCTGGCTTTGTTGGGCGGACTGTGTCGATGTGCGATAAAATCCCGAAAGGGCAGTGTTGATGATGCCCGAGAACTTGACGATAATTGTTGCTTTAGTACCCGTGATGATGCCTGGGAATACCAATGCGACTCGTTCAAGTGCTTGGACATGGTCGATTGCATTGCATTTCAGCGTTGAATCACCAAAAAGTGATGGTCGCATCGAGTATGTCCAACTCTTTCGCGTTCAGCCATACTGTATTCGATGGCTGTAAGATATCAAGCTCGATCTGCACTCTCCCCTGGTATGAGAACGCAGGGTGGAGAATGAGATTGAAGAGGTCAATCTGGTAATGTGATGGCCGAAAACTGGACATGTCAGCTCATAGCCAACTAAAGAGATAGGCAGTAATACTCGGCAGGTAGTCGCTGTTCCATGGTCTCGTCTGACTGTAATACTCTGTTTGTCGTTGTGATGATTGTCGAGCTCTGGAATTATATCGAATCAGCACGACCAGCGCCACTTATCAAGTGTCATGATTCATGCAACCTGGACTGACTGACTATTGCTGATTTGATAAAGCGCTAGGGTCTTATCTGCCTTGATTAGCCGCTCCGGATGACAGATTTGTACCCCAGACTCCCCAGACTCCACCATCTTCGCATCTTCCCCCCTACACATGCACATACCTCCCCAGCCCAAAATGGAACGTGTTGCCGACGACCGAAGACAGAGACATCGACGTCGCAGTAAGGCCCGCCGTCGCGAGGCACCCGGAAGCCGAGATGACCGCATTCTCCGTGCATTGGAGCCACTCTCTTGGCTGCGACGATCGGATCGCGCTCTGTTGCACCATTTTGTGACTGAGGCATCTTGCATTGTCATCTCTTCCCGATATGGACAACGACTGTTTTGCAATACCATCGTCCCATTGGCCCTGCAGACCCCCTCACTCCTCTATGCTACTTTGGCGTATTCGGCAGCCCAACAAGCAGGCCTCCGGGGAACCACCGCCTCTCTAGACACGTCTATTTCGAGATATGTGGGAATGAGTCTGTCGGCATTCCAGACCGAGCTACCACGGCGAGCATGCAGTAACAAGACGAGCCTATTGGCGGCGTCCTTGATGCTCTGTCTAGTGAGCGTTTCCTCTGGAGATGTCCAACCTAGGTCATGGCGGGTTCACGCTGAAGGTGCAAAGGCTTTGCTGGCCAGCATCCATGTATCTGGACCAATCAGTTCTATGGGTGTTGGCGCAGAACTGGAAGCCATCATAACATTCTTGTCGCGATGGTACCTGAGTCTCGAGTCACTCACCGCCATCACCACGTCTGGTCTTGTCACAGGCCAATGCGTTACGCAAGACGCCACCCTGGGCACCATATCAGAACCAGGACAACTCGCCCTCGACGCTTGTGACGACTACTTTGGGTTTCCTACCCGGCTTGCGTTGCTTTTCCGCGAAATTGGTGCATCGGCATGGGAACGACGACAACAACTCTCAGTCCTACCTCTTGGAGCGACTTCATTTCTAACGCAGACAGACTTTGACCTGGTTGCTGATGATTTCCATAAAAGGCTTACAGAAATTTACCAAGAATTTGTCTGTTCTCCTGTCGGCCTTAACTTCTATCCCGGGGTTCGGGAAGCGCTCTCCGAGAGTGATGTCCACGACTTCACGGCCTCTACTGAAGCCTACCTCTCTATGGCTCGCATCTTGGTGGAGAGGCGAGTACGTGGAGCTCCATCAAATTCTGAAGTTGTACAAGCTTCGGTGCACGCTATTGTTCGAGTAGCAAGCTCGATCACACCATCACCTGGAGCTTCACCAGCAACTGCCATGACGCCTCCCCTGTTCGCTGCAGGATGTGAGGCTGTTGATGCGACGGATCGACAGGCAGTGCGAGGCACTTTCCTAACTTTCCTTAGCGTGGTAAGATCTCAAAATATGGAGCAATCTCTGAAGATTCTGGAGTCTATGTGGCAGAGCGAAGAGCATGGTGTGCCTGACTGGTGGTCATATCAAGGTCAGAACCCCTATTTCAGCCTCCGGACAAGAAACTCACTGGCCTGCTAGAATCACAAAACTGGGACTTTCTTCCATTCTGAAGTTGGAGATACACGGGATTCTTGACAAGATATGTAGTCGCTTCTATTTATACAAGAAGAGGGATGGAAATACTATACTCGTCTTCTTTTTGATCTCTACTCTATAGTCCTGCATCTTATTTGCAGTCAACTGGACAATCGCCTCCTCTGGCACCCATCCATGCCTTTTGCAGCTCAACCTCATCTTCCCATAGCTGCGGAGCCTCATCTTTGCTGACACCCGAAGATGAAGCTACTTCTCCCCACACAATTCCACACTCAACAACATACTCATCCCAATGCGCCAGGAGTTCCTTCAACTTCTCTGGCTCAGTCTTAGCCAGATCTGTTGTCTCTCCTGGATCTTGAGCAACATTGAACAGTTCCCAGCCCTCATCGCCCTCTCCTGCACCGCCTTCTGTCTTGTCAAAGTGCACAATCTTCCAATCTCCTTTTCTTAGCGCACCGCGAGCAAAGAGTTCCCATCCGACGGGTTCGGAGGATGAATGAATCGCCCAGACCTCATCATCCTCGACGTTCTTTCCTCGGCCGAAATGCGGTATCCAGGACTTGCCTCGCATAGCGTGCACATCCTTGCCCCTGAAGGTGGTCATGCTACGAGTGGCGGTGGCGGAGCCTTTCCCTAACTCTGTAGACACGGTCTTCTCGGAGGCTGGAGGGAGGGATACTCCGGCCAACTCGAGGAACGTAGGTGCAAAGTCCATGACAGTCGAAAAGGAGCGGTTGAATGAGCCTGGAGAGAATGAGGGTAGGAACGTATTTGCGGGCGGTTTGACGACGCAAGGGACCAGGATGCCACCTTGTGAGGGGAAGCACTTGAACAGTCTCGATGGTGCTGTTGATGCCTGAGCCCAAAGAGGACCGAGCCTGAGTAGAATATGGTTAATCAATGTTCCTATGACATGTATGATAGTCTTACCATGTGAAGGAGTTCCAAGATCCAATGTTGTCGTACGAGTTATCGTAATATTGGTGAATAGCGCGGGTGATATTATCTCCCATCACGGCTAGAATAATAGTTAGTGGGGGTGTCTACCTGACGAAGTGATGCTACTTACGAACAGCTTCCATGCTATTATTGGGAAGAGACAAATGGTTAGTTCAAGTCCAACTCTCAGGGCTACTGGTACTTACGCGGCACCTTCAGCTCCATTATCGCTCATAAACACAATAAATGTGTTGTCGTACTCTCCCGTTTCCTTTAGATACTCGACCACCTTTCCGACATTGACGTCGATCGAGTCCACCATGCCGGCGTATGCCTCCATAGCTCGACTGGATAGCTTCTTTTCCTCTGGTGTGAGCTCATCCCACTCTCCAACACCCATGGTCTCGGTTTCGACTTTGTGCGGCACCACTGATTCGTCAATGATACCCAACTCGACGAGCTTCTTTAGTCGGCGATCCCGTAGAGCATATGGACCGTCATCATACATTCCCTTATATCTGAGGGAGTCAATATTGTCTCGACAAGTTTGGGGGATCACTCACTTGTCTCTCTGTGCCTTGGAGCACTGCAAAGGCCAATGAGGTGCTGTGTATGGAAGGAAGCTGAAGAAGGGTTTCGATTTATCGTCATCGGATCGGTTTTGGAGGTATTGGATTAGTCGGTTTGTATAGAAGTCGGTCGAGTAGAATCCGTTCGGGTCTTCGGTCTTGTTAGGTGTCCTAGCAAGAACTATTGTCAGTCTCAAGATAAACATGTATATGTCCATAAGGGTTATCGAAACTCACATGTCCACCTTCTTTCCCTTCTCCGCATGAACTGGGCGACCACCGACTGGGAATCTCTCCTGAACTGGCTCCCAGCCGTAGTGATTACAGCACCCGGGCAACATGGCAAACGCCTTTTGAAAGCCACGTTCCCATGGTCCTTGGGAAGCACGGAGACCAAGATGCCACTAAAGATCCAATGAGCCTAGATCTGATGCAGGACTCACTAAAACCACTGACCTTGCCTGACATGGCAGTAAAGTAGCCATTGTCTTGTAGAACCTCTGGTATTGTCGCAACATCGTTGTTGAGGTAGCCCTCGTAACCAGCCTTTCCGCTGAAGCGCTTAGCTCCGCTTTCACTCCTCTTGTACTCGATCAAGACTCCCAGGCCACCGAGGTGGGCGTCGGTTCCGCTGAGGAGCATGGCCCGTGTGGGCGAGCAGGCTGCGGCGGCATGGTGGTTCAGCATACGTATACCCTCGGAGGCCAATCGATCGATATTAGGAGTCTGGATCTCGGCGCCATAGCAACCAATGTCGGAGAAACCCTAGAGTTAATGGTCAGCTGAGCTCCTGGTCCGACTAGAGTGGAAACAAGTGGCAAATGGACTGACAAGGTCGTCGGCGAGGATGAAGAGAAAGTTGGGACGCTTGGGCGTCGATTCAGGGGCGCTACCCATTATGTCGGCGATGATGAAGCCTGATGGGTTTATCTTGGCAGAGACGATCTCGAATTTAGTTGCAATTGACGGGAACACGATTAATTATATGAACTTGTGTTGCTTTCGTGACCCGGGCAACAGGAGAGCTCAAGTCGTCAAATAAAACCACGCTCCCTCGCTCGGAAGCACTTTAGTATAGTGGGTAACCTCGCTCGGAGCGGAGCCGTGGTTCTAAGACCTTGTGACCATAGAAATCTGAACCTCGCTCGGAATAAAAACTCCACACTCGCTCGGAACAATGACAATCTCGCTCGGAACCGCCCCTTCGCTTCCCCAGATTGCGGGGATCTCGAGCCATGTTACCCCCAGAACCCAGCAGACTGTTCACGAGTCTAATTGAATTAGAGGCTGGGGTTGGATCTACAAAAACGAGTCTTTGTCCACAGGTGAACCTTGTTCCAACATCTGTTCTTCATCAAGACAGTTGCGCGATTCTTGACAAGATTGTTAGCAACTTGGCGACCGTTTACAACTTGACAACATTTGTTTACTGCACTGCCCCTGACCTTGGGTCAACACCGTCGCAATGGCGAGCCAACGATCAGCATGGTCCTCCGTCTCCCCCTTGCTCATATTTTCCTGCTTTTGTCTCCTCGTAGGAGACATGCTCTTTGGCTTCGACACCGGATCATTCGGTGGTATTCTTGCTAATCCTGTAAGCATATATGCGAATTGATGAAGCAATATTGAGATGACTGACACACGACAGGGCTTCATCAATCAATTCGGCAAATACAATGCCGAGACGGGAAAATATGCATTTGATTCTGCCCATACCTCCATCATGTCCTCTATTCCCTTTATTGGCAAATTCCTGGGGTGCCTCGTCGCTGGCCCAGCTATCGAACGATATGGCCACCGTATGGTCTTTGTTATCCTCTCTATCATTTCGTTCATTGGTGTCATTCGTGAGTTCCAAATGGCCAATTGCTTTTTTGCCAGCTTACTGACATTACTCTAGTGGAGATCACCGCTGCCGACACTGGAGCCGGTTCCGGGCGCTTTGCGCAGTTCCTCATCGGACGTGTTATTGTCTATATCTCGGTCGGTCTCGTGGAGGTGGATGTGACGTGAGTCTTGATCTATTCAGTTCTGAGACGTAAATCTTACCGACTTGTGCAACAGAACTTATCAGGCCGAAATTGTCCCCGCCCCTTTCCGCGGCTTGGTCGTCATTTCTCTCCAGCTTTTCCTCAACGCTGGCACTCTTATTGCGACAGGTGCCAACAAGGCTTACTCAACTAGCACTAATGGCGTGGGATGGAAAACCGTTACTGGCCTTCAGTTTATCTTTCCCACTCGTGAGTGACCAAAGGCTTGTCTATAGTCTGTTGCTGTGTGAGCTAACTAGTCAATGCAGTTCTCATCGCTTTTGTCTTCTTTATCCCTGACTCTCCGCGATGGCTCCTCTCTAAGGACCGTGAGTCTGACGCCGTCATCTCTCTACAGCGCCTCCGAAGCAAAGCCGACGCCGACGAGGGACGATGCGACGAAGAGATCATGGCCATCAAAGAAGCCTTGAGAGAGCAGGTGCACAAAGGCCCTTGGCTTGACCTTGTGCGCGGGGCCAACCTCCGTCGCACCTTGATTGTCTTTGCATTCTACTTTTTCCAACAGGTTAGTATCGTGCTGTGGTTCTTTAACTGATCAGGGCTAAAGAGATATAGACCACTGGCCAAGCTTTTACATCGACCTACCAGACTGTGTTCTACAAAGAGAACGGCTACGCGGACAAGGCCTTTACCTATCCCATCGTTACCAGCGTTCTTGGCCTCCTCTCGGTCATTCCAGCCATGTATCTGGTTGACAATCTTGGGTAAGTCGTTGTTTAGCTGGCTTGTTGAATCATCTTGCTGACCATGTTCAAAGCCGTCGATACACCCTCATGACCAGCTACATTTTCCAGTCCTTCTGGCTGTTCCTGTTGGCCGGTCTTGGTGGAAAGGCCGATAAGACTACTACTGAGAAGAACACCATCGTGGCCGCTTTTTATGCTCTTTGCTGTTTGGTACAATGTGAGTCACGAATGTAGCATGAGGTTAGGTAGCTTGTGATACTGACTACGATTCGTAGATGGGCAGTGCCTCTATCCCCTACCTTCTCGGTGGAGAAATTCCCACCTCTCTCTCCGCGAAAAGACGCAATCTTTGGGTGCATCATGGAATGTCATTTGGGCATTCGTCACAAACTTTGTGATTCCATACCTCATCAGGGATCTTCACTTTGGTGTCGGTTGGGTCTTTGGCAGTGTCTCCGGAGTGGCTCTTTTTCTATACCTTTTTCTTTCTCCCAGAAACCAAGGTAAGTTGGCTTCATGTCACCGCTTGAATTTGCTGCTAATAATGTCTTTCGAACAGGGACGCGCACTTGAGGAGATTGATGCCATTTTTGAGAGACCTTTTAACCCTTTCCGTCCGCAAAACGTTCACTTCTCTGACCCTGAGCGTCGTATTGGACAACTTGAAGGAGAGAAGGATGCCGAGTTATCTGTTTCGGCTCATCATGATGACAACAACCAGAGTGCCCGCGTAGCAGCTTAAATGTACCGGTATATTTCCATCAAGTCAAGGTTGATGCTAAGCTGGGCGTAGTAATGGAGATTGTGGTTTAGGATAGCATAAGTTCAGTAGTCCAAAATTGCACATTTCTTGAACCAAATTATATTCTCACTCACTCAATTACCGTAACATCCGTAATGCCCTCTGGGCCAGTCTCAGGGGTTTTGTGAACTGGAAGACTGTTCCCTACGGCCGGCAATCATTAGTCATGCTCTTTTGCTTCCGGATCATACTAGATTGTGATTGGACCATGTTCCGGTTGCCGTCCGACAACCGGGTCTAGTCGCCGGCGTAGAATCTCATTCCTCATTCTTCATCTTCCCTCTCCTCCCATTTTTAGCCCACGGCATGGAATTGATCTTTTCATATTGTTATAGTCACTCTATACCCGATTAGCCAATGCCATGGATGCTACGTCTTCGCTTAATACCTCATCGCCAACGCCCAGGTCCTTGATCCATCGGACACGAACGGGATGTCGGACTTGCCGGCATAGAAAGGTATGATCGGTTAGACGTCAATTGACGAAACTTGAAGTTATAACTATAGATGCTGTAGGTCAAATGTGATGAGAAAAAACCAATCTGCACTCAATGCCTCAAGGGAAACAGAACATGCGACTGGTCGAGCACGGAAACCCAGAGACAGAGAACCAAGAGAAGGCCCAATGCGACAGCCTGTGAGGCTTGCAGAGACAAAAAGGTGCGTTTCCATAGTCTTATATGGGGCATTAAGATAATGACTGATAATATCCATAGCTCAAGTGCGTTGGTAACGTGCAAGATGCATGTGAGAGATGCAAGGCCATGGCTATCGACTGCATACGATCCCAACAAGGCATTGACGCAATAGATCACCAGACTCTAGAATCACCGAACCAAAGTGAAATAGTTGAGTCTGATGCCCATACACCCTCGGAGTTAACAGCCCCGGGGGGTGAGCTGCCAACAGGTAAAGAGCTGCAAGACTTGGTCCAACTCTACTTTTCATCAGTGCATCGTCAGTTTACCCGAAAATGCCTTCTTATTAGCAGCTGAAACTGAGTCACCTTAAGAGTTTGGTTACTTTGAGTTCATTCACCAGCTTCACTTCAAACGCCTGCTAGCTAAAGGCAATGCTCCTCGCGAATTGACCCTTCTCATGATAGCCAGCGCAATGCGGTGAGTCTCAGAGTCACACCCTATTGCTGTCACCCGATAATTACTTAGTTGTATCAGGTTTTCTGGAGAAATAAGCTACGAAAACCTCGCGAAGGCGGATGCTTGGGCAGATACAGCCATCAAATCTCTTCTCCCTGCCATATATCAGGGTTTTGGTGTCATACAACTCATGGCAAGCACTACTGGCCTCATCTGCTAAAGGTCACGAAAATACTGACGTTGTAATAGAGTCTTTTACTGGCTCAGCACTATGACTTAAACAGAGGCAACTTTACGTCTGCTTGGCTACTAGGGTCTGCTTGCGCAAGGTAATAATCACAGCTGGAACTAATTCAAGAGTACTGACCTTCTTAGAATGATGCAGATGATGTCTTTACAAACCTTTGATCGAACCTACACGCCCAATTTGGCCTCTAACGCACGCTTGTCGCCACTTCTATCCGGTGAGGCTCTCCGTCGGGTAGCTTGGTCTACCTTCTTCCTAGACAGCATCATCGATGGCGGTCGGTACGGTTTTCACGTTGTCGACGAAAAGACCTATCGGCTTCAGCTTCCCTGCGAGCAGGAGAGATTCTTGGGCAACGAAAAATGTTGTGACTGAACCACTTGATAACTGTGCAAACCCTCAAGGAATCCTCCCCGATAATCTTGAACGAGCACCTCTTGATATGTCGGCGTATCTTCTACGCACGGCAGCTACACGTCGAAGAGCATTGCACTTTGCTTTTCGTGCCTCACATAAAGAACAGACTGCTGAGCAACTATCGGCCGAGTTGGATACCCTTCGAATCGATATCGAAGAGCTCATTGCTGCTTTGCCGAAGCGATTCCACTTCAACAGTGACAACATGTTTGTCCACCGTGATAGGCTTATCACGTTTCTACTCTTGCACGTCATGCGCCACAACTTGTTCATCATTTTGGGTCGGGCTGGCTTGATGATATATCAACGAGATCCCGCAAAGATGGATCTTATACCTCAAGTGCGACAGAACAGGATCTCGCACGCCCTGCCGATCGCTGGTCTGGTTTCGGAAGGGCTCAAAGCAGGTATCAAATTTGATCCTCAGATAGGGGTACACTCATATGTGGCTTTAGAGAGTGAGTTTCTACTTAAGCTATGATTAACTTGTCATCGTATTGACCTCGGCTACACAGTCCTTCTCTTTGAGCCGCGTCGCTTGGCTGAAGTCGATCCCTTTACTGATCCTAAAGCGCCCGAATTGGTAGAGGCCATTCCCCATCTTCTCACTGCCATTCGAGAGATTGCAAGCCGATCAGAATTTGTCAGGCAGTTGGTTAGTGTGAATCCAGGCTTAACGGGTTGAGGCTAACTGCGTCAAGTATGTTGAGGCAATTCATAGGCTCTTGCATTGCGACTGCATGCATCTTCTCACCAACAATGACTTAGCTGCCTTTAGAGAGTTAGTCTATGGTACTGAGGATCACATTCTGGTCAACTACTAATAGCTGCAGTGAACATCAACTCGTCGGACAGGATGCCGCAGAGTATGACTTTCGCGATTTTCGTTGGGCCAAAGTCGAACGTTTACGACGGGGTGCTTCATCAAGGGCCCTATAAGACCAGAACCGAAATTCTGCATCAGCTTCGTGGTATTAAAGAAAAGAGTCATCGAATGGCAGTTCTCGAATGCTTTTTCTCGTGTGCCATCGTGCTTCAGATTACGGGCTGGAGAACAAAACCCCGTGTCTTGGTCATTTGGCCAAACACGCCAGTCAAGAGGCATGGCTGTTCGACATATTCTTGACTACCACAACAAATCCACCGCCATATATCTGTTGGATCCCCAACGACAAGGATCACATCTTCTCAACGGCATTTGGAAGTTTGTGGATATATGGCTGTACCGCCAGTGGTTCAAACCATACGAGACTGATATCGAATACGGCCGTTATGTGGCGAAAAGTGTATCCCTAGGATGGGATACGGACACAGCCAGGCCAACACTGACGGATATCGCTGGATTCCATACAAATCTCTGTCAAGAACTATCAGCAGACATCCTCGGACGGCTCCCAGACGATCTGCTATCTTCCACAATGGCTTCAGAGAAGTGGCAAGACAGCAAAGACGAGCTACTTGTGGCGTTAAGCCAGAGGTATATCTTGCAACCTCTCTTCAAGGCCGTCTTTATTGTCTTGGATCAAACACTGGGGCCCACGGAAGGGCCTTTGACATCGGACGACATTGGCAATATCCCCGTATCTTTAGTGCGTACCGGATGCACCGAGGGCTTGAGCGGCCGTATTTCCTTTGACACCATACACCATGACCGACGTGTCCTTTCGGGGTTAGGAAATTTGGATGGCACTATTGATAGTGTGCAAACAACCTTGAAGACGGCAATACAGTTCATAATCGGCTTGGAGAAACGAGAGATGGCAGCCATTGGGATGCGGCCGAGCCCATATCTCTTGGACAGCTCCATTGATCTCGAGAATGAGGCTCGAGGCCTTGGCTGGGATCAGTCAATCCATGGAGAATTACCCCTGGACCTACCAACATCTACATGGGTAGACAAGAGCCATTATCAAGAGTGGACCGGCGCAGGAGCACACTACCATGCTGGCTTGGCTCATGTGGCGATTCGGTTTTTGACGGCAACAAGGAGAAACTATCCCCTTCAGAATGATTGGTGGTGGTGGGACCGCGCTTGAGTTGCGTGAAACGATGGAATGACAAAGGGATATCGGACTTTAAAGCACGCCGTCTTATTACACTCCTCATACTATCTGAAGTTCTTCAAGACCAGGAAAAGGCCTGTTTTGACTAGGTTCTTACAAAAGAGTCAGATAAATGCCCCTTTCTGGAACCGTGTCAAAATGTGGCAAAACCAGTAATCTTCAGCAAACCCTTTGCTCCCCCTCTGAGGATAATAAGTCAAAGTTATGAGAATTTTATAGGGATCCTCTACCTACCTACTCAAAGGCGAGACCGGGCCGAGCCTGGTTCCAAGGCTGACCACCCACTTCTGGACTGGGTACCTCAACCTTGGAGATTTGCCATTGCTGCAGAACTGGACTTAGACGACAGTGTTTTCGTTAGAGGCAGATGGCCGCTTATATTATAACTACGTGGATCGAACTAGTCGGGCACTTGTAAGTGCATGGAAGGAGGAACCAACTTATCAAGTCCTTAGCAAAGTCAAGGGAATGTGGCAGATCATGGATCTGCCGTCTCAATCGTATGCATTTATATAGTGGCGAGATATCTAGAGACGGGGATAGAGGATGGTATAATCTTACGGAAGTATATATACTAATAGGCTATTTGGGCGTTTTTGATCATTGCTCAACACAAGGCCAGCATCCCGTGTGCTGACATAAACTGTCGTTGAGATGGAGTCTAATTCACGTCTAATAATATGCTTAAATTTATTAAGAGTAAGCAAATTATATTTATAACCGAGGTCGAGTGTGTGTTATGTACTGCAGTTCCTATCCCTCGAGTGAGCTCGATCCGAGTCGAACGGACTGCGTTTAACTTGGATTATCGCGCTGTGGGGAACCCTTTGTTCGACCTGTAACTTATGCCTGACTGTGCTTGGTAAGTGGGCAATTATGGATGAGTAAAACTCCAACTCCAATGCATATCCAATCGGTAACTACTGGCCCGTCTTAGCGTTGCATCTGGTGCGGCTCTGAGACACGCGATGCCGATCCGCGTCAATTCGTGCTTCTCCATCGATGTGCCGAAACGCTAACCGTCCAATCCAAGACGGGACGAGTTAAGGTGAGACTCGTACCCCTGCTGACACACAAGGAATATCTGGGGACTTTAGTAAAGACAACATCAACCTTCCGGTGTCGTCCCGTTGTTGGATCGACGGTTTACAATCATGCAGGCACAGAGCGCAGAACGTTCCGGCCATCCGATGAATTACAGGGAGTCATGTGAAACGGTTGGACGATCGGATACTGCCATCAACTTACGATCATGTTCCACCAAGCCCTCGAGTGCCCCCAGCCCTGCCACACTCCACCAGATAAGGTTAATTCCTTTCTTGTTCGGCTTCTGAACTTCCCGTAGTAATGTGTCTTACCTTGTTAGTGTGCACTTGCTAGCGTGACGAGGTGCATCTCTCCCATGCAGTCCTTCTTGGCCTTCGGGAGTTGGTGTTCCGGTAAGAGGGGGCTCGTTTTCTGACGCAGCCCTGTGATCGACCAAAGTTAGGTGCTAGACGCGATGATGAAATCATCTAGGACAAGATGAAATGTTACCATTCACTTGGTGGATTATTGATATAAAGATGCCATGTCCGTCCTGATGTCTTAGCAATCAACAACAGCTCCATCATCTGTCTTGTGTCGAACGCCTTCATTCATTCTCCATTCATTCTCTAGAGGTAAGTTAGATTCATCTATTGTACCATCGGACGAACACAGGAAAACTGACTTGTGCAGCTGGGCTCATTATTCGCTTCCACTCCTTCAACAAACATTCTCTGATCTTTTTGAGCTGTGCTCGCATTTCATTTTTATTCTTCTAATTCGAACGATACCCACTCACTCACAACCTAACCCAACCCAACCAAATCATCAAGATGAAGTTCTCTACCATCTTTGTTGCCGCCTTCGCAACTCTTGCTGCCGCCGCCCCAGGCTTCCCTGCCTTCCAGGCCCGCGCCGCTCTCAACGAAAGCCGTGATGGCCGCGACGGCCGCGATGGCCGTGGAGACGGCGACCGTGGTGAGGATCGAGACGGCCGTGACGGTCGCGATGGACGCGATGGTGGTCGTGACGGACGTGGCAACGAGCTTGCCTTCGGCCAGGTTGATCTCAACTACCTGCTCAAGGTCAATGATCTTGACCTGCGCCTGTTCCAGAACCTCGGTCGCAGGAACAACCTCAACGTGGTCATCTTCCAGGATCTCTTTCTTTCCAAGGAGTTTGACCTCCAGTCGCTACTGCAGTTCCAGCAACTCTCGACTCTTCTCTCGATCGCTCAGACTGGTATCTTCGATAGCTTCGACTTGTCCAGACTCTCGCTTGGCAGCGTTGAGCTCGGTCTCATTCGGGATCTTGGCCGCGTCAACCTGGCCCAGTTCATTGATCAGTCCCTGGTCCCTCAGATTACCATCATTGCTCAACAGGGTACGTAAACTAGTCATACGTTGTGAGATAGTTGGCTAACAATATGCAGTCACCACTATTGTAATTGCCAAGAAGTAAGGAATGATCGGCATGCGACTTTGCACGAGGAGCTGGAATCTCCTCTCTTTAGGCGGGCGGGATTAGGGAACATTCGGCTGGCGCATCTTGAAGCAGGGCTTACAAGAAGGATGATTTCTAGGGTTTTGGATGAATTGAAGGCGGTGCCAGCGGAGGAGAGCTGTCACGTAAGGTAGCTATGGAGGCTACGGAGTAAGAGATAGACTCAGTCATCGGTTATAATGAATCAGTGATGCCATTTTCCTAACTTTCTGTTCTGATAGAGCCCCGTGAATATGCACCTTTGTTCCATCGTTAATTTGGAGGTGCCAGAGAACAAGATAGATATGAGCAAAGGTTACAGACAATGGGTATACGGTCTACAGAGCATAGCGATAATCAGGGTGGAAATCGCCACTCTTGCCAGCGGTTATCTCGGTCTCCCGTCCCTCCTCGGTGAGATTCTGGCGCCGTTTGTTCTCGCGTCTAAGGTAGATGTAGAGTGCGGCATGTCCGAGCACTGCGAGCAAAGCGGCAGCAAGAGAGCCGCTGAGACCCATGAGATATTTTCCGTTCTGCTTTGTGCGGAAGATTTGGCCAACCTAGACTTGTTAGTATAATGATTCGAGGTAATGGGCAATAATAGAGCTTACCACAATGCCGGCAGTGTTTCCAATGGACTGATTCATACCAATAGCCATGGCACGTTTGTAGTATGCCGCATGACTATTCAACAGCCAGGCGCAGTTCAATCCCACGATCATGTAGACGCCAGGCGCAATGAGAAAGGTAGAAAAGTACAGCACGCCCCTTTGATCCATAGGCACACCAATGTTAACAGCATATCCGACAGCCGTAACCAAGGCAGCGGGCATCATGAACAAAGCCCTCTGCTTCCACCTGTCACTGAGGTACGAGACCACAATGTATGCCGCGCTGGCCCAGAAGAAGACAGGAATCGTCAACAACTGCGTCGTAACAACACCATATCCAAAGCTGCGAATGATGAGTGGCAAGAAAGAGCTCAGGCCAAACGAGCAGATATCCGCCATAAACTGCGACCAACACGAGATGTAGAGCTTTGGATCCCTGACCGCACGCATGACCTCTTCCCAGTCAAAGTCTGGCTTGCCGTTGTACCGTGCATTAATCTCGGCGCGTACTCGCATCATCGACTTTTCATCCTCGTTGAGGAACCGCGCGTGCTCAAAATCGTCGGGGAGCATTAAGTATGTAAACGCTGCCACGAGAACAGAAGCACAGCCCTCGACGATGAAGAGCCAGCGCCAACCCTCGAGACCACCGACACCGTCCATCTTGAGAAGTGCGTAGGCAAAAAGACCACCGAATGATCCGCTCAGTGCGGCGGAGACGAAGAGATAAGAGATGCGTAAGGCTTGCTCGCCGGGAGAGTAGAAGGTCGATAGGTATAGTGCCAGACAGGGGAACATGCCCGACTCGAAGAGGCCAAGGAGGAGACGCGAGGCGTAGAGTTGACCAACATTGTGCATGAAGCCCGTGCCGATGAGGACGCAAGACCAGCAGAAGATGAGGAGAGGGATCATGCGGGAAGGGTGGAACTTCTTGAGGACG
Organism: Fusarium oligoseptatum; assembly: GCA_003946995.1. Lineage (NCBI taxonomy): Eukaryota > Fungi > Ascomycota > Sordariomycetes > Hypocreales > Nectriaceae > Fusarium > Fusarium oligoseptatum. The sequence continues at coordinate 131,373 of NKCK01000026.1, forward strand.
AGGGAGCAGGGGACTTCGGCGGCCACATAGGTAACGTAGAAGAGAGTAACAGCATCTAGCCTCGTCAGTGGTGCTCATCTCGTTTAGAGTTAGGATAGGATACTTACTGCCAATTTCACCACTGGTCATGCCAAGATCCTCCGTCATACCTGCTGAAGCAGCATTACCAATATTCGCACGGTCGAGGTAAGCTGTCAGGAAAATGACCGTCATAACCGGCGCAATCCAGATATCCAACTTCCGAACAAGTTTCTTTTCACTTTGTGGATCAAGAAACAAGTTCGAATCCTGGATGTTCTCACTCAGCCGACCGACCTCATCGTCGATGATCTTCTCAGACTTGTCCATCTCGTTTTGTCGAAACCTGTGATAGATGAAAGAAACAAACCAAGGGGAAGTCGGTTTCAGAGATGATGGTTTGAACGGTAAAGTATGACATTTGGGGAAACGTCTAACACTTATACCCCAGATCCAAATCCTTCACACGACCAACGGTCTGCGGAGGCGGGCAAGTGATAAGCCTATCAAGACGTTCCCCGGTTTTAGAATCATGACACTACGATAACACAGGCATTAGGCTACGGATAACAAGCGGCGAAGCGGGGAATCACTCGCTTAGACTGACAATGGCTAGGCGGCGAGTCAGTCTGCCCGCTCTGGCGTCGGCGAAGGTGGAGCATGATATCGGCGGGTAAAGTTAGACTCCGACTGAACGGGCGGCGAGTGGCGGCAAGCGGCAAGGAACAAGCGGGCAAGTTGATATGCATGGATGTGACGTTGATACGGGATCCCAATTCTCGATTATTTATTTCGAAAATTGTTTGACTTGCTATCTTGTCTTCTTCTTTATCATGTCTTGATTGTGCTTTTCTCTTTGTGGCTCAGTGTTATTATCGATATTGCCAAGATGGGTTCCATGCCAGCTGTAAGCCAGCCCTGTGATAGACTAATGGTCTAATGACTGGACTAATAGAATACAGACCTGGGCACGCTTCGTGCGGTTCATCTCAACAGACGATCGGGAATTATGTGGAGAGCCAGTTGATCAAAATGTTGACGGTAAGATATACTGCGTGGTCTTCAGGGGCAGTCGACGCTGACAGTCTCAGTCGGTTTGGCCATTGCCGCAGGCCAGCAAGTGGAGGTTCGTTTGCTCGACCGTCCCTCTGCTGTGGATGAAAGCCAATTCACCGGCCAGACTGCATTCATCAAGACGGTACGTTCCCTCACTCGATAAATGAGACCCATTGCTAACTGACTAGCTCTTATCCCCACTCTCACCCCAAGAAGTCCTCACTATCCGCTGCATCGGCCTCAACTTCAAAGACCACGCAGCAGAGCTGAACTGTCCCCTCCCTAGCATCCCCGAAGTCTTCACCAAGCCCTCCACAACCCTCACAAACCCGTCTTCCCCAATCATTCTTCCTAGTTCAGCGCCAGACATGGTTGACGCAGAAGTCGAACTCGCCATTGTGCTCGCCCAAGACTGTAAGAACGTCAAGCGTGAAGATGTAGGCCGTTATATCTTGGGGTATACCGCCGCCAACGATGTAACAGCCCGCGATATCCAGTCTTTGACCTCGCAATGGGGATACAGCAAGGGTTTTGATGGATTCTGTCCCCTTGGACCCTGTCTTGTCCGCAGTGAGCTATTTGCTAATGTCAACCGTGGCGTGTGCCTCAAGTCCACCCTCAACGGTGAGGTGTTGCAAGACGGGAAGACTGATGAATTCATCTTCTCTGTGGGTGAAATCATCGAGCATCTCTCAAGGGATAGCACCCTACCAAAAGGCACGGTGATATTGACTGGAACACCATCGGGTATTGGTCATGGGAGGAAGCCCCCGCGGTATTTGAAGGTTGGTAGTGATCTGAAAATCACCATCTCCCATGGTATCGGCACGCTCACAAATCTAATTGCATCATCTACTAAGCTGTAGCAAGACTAAATTGATTATTTTTGCCTCTAATGTGCCTACAAGATCCTCCCAGAATTGGTAGTCTAGAGGCTCGGGAAACGTGCGTGTAGGTCCGAGCCAACTATCCAGCCAGCTCTCATAGGGGGCATGGACATCAAGCTCGTCGGCATAGCTCACATCACCATCCTGACAGGGCGTATTTTCTAGCTCTGGGCGTAGTGCGGAGTGTGAGCGCTCTGATCCTGCTCCGCTTGTCTTTCTCACCGTGTAGATGCATAGCTCAATGACTTTGACTTCTGCCATGACGAACTCATTAGCCCAGGTGTCGGCACGCATTTTCTCACAGTAGGCAGCCAGGTCTTCAAGTATGGCGTTTGTGCGAGGACTGTGTGGTTCCTTAACGGCAATGATGCCGAGAACAAGTGCCGAGTTGAAGAGATTGTGCATCGCAGCTCCAGCAAGGAGTCTATCTGTCATGGAAGAGTTTCGGAGAGAGAGCTTTTGACGTAGGTCAGCGCAGGCTGATGAGATGCATGCCGTACGGGAGTATTGGAAGCGGTCTGTAATCGACTCCAGAAGAACATAAGTACGGTGCAATGTAATTCGTGCAAAGTGGTATGATGAATGAAGATACATCCTCTGCCACCTTAAGAACGGTCGTTCAGAGTCCAGTGAGGTGTCAGGATCTTCCAGACGGAAATAAGGCGGTAGACCTGCAGCCCAATCCAGGAGGACCTGGTCCAAAGCCATGACCTTTTCGTATGTTTGATAGGATGCTGTCATGGGTACAAGGCCGAAGAAGTCGTCGTGAATGTCACCCAAGATGGTGGCAAGCTGCTGAGTGAATCTATAGTAGATACTCTGCGTCGGGTCTTCAACCGGCTTTTCCACAGCAGCTGCTGCATCTTCTGGGGAGCTGTCATCAATCCAGACGTTTCTTATCTTCATCTCCATGCAGTGCTTGCTGTTAATGGTGTAAGGTCGACCGGTGGCGAGTGATATTGACCGATCCATCGAATAGAGTGTACACCATAAGCGTCGTCGTGTCTCAAGTACCTTTGGTGGAAGTCCCCACGACTCGCCATCAACATGCATCCCTTGTGCCTGTGCCATACGGATGGCGAAGGAACTCGTTAGCCAGCTCTCTGTTTTTCGTCCCCAGAACATCAAGTATCGCGACACCAAGATGCCAGCCCGTACGAGGTCAGGACTCTCGCCTGATAATGTGGGCGCGAGAACGATGGCCTTTCGTGATCCCCAGAAGAACTGCACTGAAGTCTCTTCGCAACTTCTTTGTGCTTCGGGGGATGCCTCGGGAGAGCAATCCAGCAACTCAGCAAAGGCAAGCATCATGAAGAGGACTGCAAGCCATCGCAGGTCCACGGCCGTCAGGTCATCGTCACCCCATTTGCGATTCCAGAAGGCATCATAGCTCGTCTGAAACGTCTCGCGGTGAACAGCGTCGTAGACAGGATTGAGCTCAGTGAAAAATCTCTCAACACGATAATCGACCAGCTCTTTTCTCCTTGGCAGATATCCGACGAGCTCCCAGATATGCGAGTAAGGGCTCTTATCGTCTCGGTGAAAGTGAGGATTCGGCCTTGCGGAGGAATTAGGCATGCAGGACATGCCTATCGGCAACTCTGGAGATTCCATGGATATTAAGGATGCAGCAGACTGGTACCCAAAGTAGGATGCCCCATGATATGATGGCGCCCCTCGAGAATTAAGCAGATGTCCGATGCGGGAGGAGTGAAATCCTGAACCAGATGCCGTGGGTGGTTCTGTGGTTCGTGCTGGTGTTTGAATGCCTGCCATGGGGTCATTCGTATGAGCATCATGAGGTCGTGGAGAAGGTATTTGTCGGTGACCTGATGTTCCCATCGGTGATTGGGCAGGAAGGTGACAGAGATGAGGGATCTGGCGGTGTATACATGTCGAACATGGTGTCTGTCTATTACACTGGGTTCATAAGTCTTTACTCAGGAATCAGATTGGCGGCAATGCTAACCTTTCGCTTGAGACGTCGGCATTGTGTACAGACATTGGCCCTGAGCCCGTGGGTCCGCCGGGAGCTCATAAGCGGCGTGCTGCGGCCAGCTTCCTGGAACGAATCCATTAGATTTAGCCAATTGCAATTAAGTCCTGCACCTGATTCTTTGATACACGGGGTAGCGGAGTGTGGTAATGGATTGAGACTGGAGGCATGTGTGTGAAAGGGGGAGAACAGCTGAGCGGGCCGTGGGCGGCGGGGAAACGGCGGGGAAGCGGCGAAATGGTAAGTTAGGCCGCTCAACGCTTTGCCTGATAAGGATCGACACTCCGAATTCCTTGGAAATCCGGGGATGGAACCCAAGGTCTTGGCTCTGGCATCCGAGATGACCATCAGGCTTAGCTTAGAACTTGGTGAATCGACAAAGGGAAAAGTGCAACAATATTTCACAACGTGCTCCCGGGTAGTCGCGTGTAGACGGTAACGTTAGGAACCGAGAATTCCCTTCTACCACGAGGCTCTAGCAGATCCGGTCATCTTTTTAAGAAGGCAAGTAATAAATTGCATAAACTCCTTTCGCAAAGAAATTTCACGAGTCGCGATTAATGCTCTTTACCAATTTCTCGTCCTTGGCACACGGCTCCTTTCCAAACACAATGTCACGGCGGTGAGCGGTTATGACTTTCATGTTGGCGTCATATTTAACCAAACAATAGGAAAATTGGTGACACCGTGTTAATATTCCCCTCTGACTTGTACTAGAATAACCTTGAAAAAAGGTGGATAGACATCAAGGACCTCCGTTAACAGGAGCGTAGTACCAGGGACCACTGGGACGACCTTCTAGGATGGTGCTATGGGCATAGTTCAGTAAAAGGTATTAATGGCTACCAGTACATCTACCCGAAATCAAGTAGTGACAGTCTTTGGGATTGCCCATTCCTTGAGCTTCTCTTGGTTCTCCTTTTGAGCCTCTCGCAAGGAGGCGATGTACTCCGGGTTCTTGCTGTAAAATAGAGCATCACGGAGTTCGCCATAGATAGCCTTTCGCAAGCTCAGGTCCGATGTCTCGAAACACTGATTGACCAACACCCGCAGAGTGTTGTCGTCCACCTCCTTGATGTCGGCTGATGACTTCACAACACAGCAAGCAACCACTGACTTTGCCGTCTTTTGCAGACCTTCGCTACTGAAATTGTAGCAAAAGAAAAGAGTGTCAAGACGGGAAATACCGCCCAGAGGATCAATTGAGATGGCACTGCAATGAGGGTTAGCTCAATACGATGAATATCTTTGGAAAACTATACATACTATCGCGTTTGCAACTGACGACTGCCGGATGATTCGCCCAGAAGCTTTCCGATGACACTTGCGGCCAAGTTTGCGATTCCGTCCGCAACAGGACCGTTGGAGAAGTCCTTGACAGCTTCCTTGATCGCAGGCCCAATGTTATCCTGCTTCGAGGTTGTGCATTGGATGTACTCGAAGTGATTGAGGATCTTGGAAATGGGAATCAGGTGAGTGTCGTGATCCCGGTTTCTTTTCAGTCAGACTTGCTTGCCGTTGATCCATTTTCTGTTAACTAACCTGATGCGTTCGTTGAATGCGTCGAGGAGATCTTGAGCCGTCTGCCGCATGTTCTCCAAGGCCTCCTTGATCTCTGCTTCTTTGCCCTTGGCATCGTCGATCTTCTCAATCTGATCGCGGACGGCAGAGACTGCGGCACCCATTGTGGATATAAATGATGTATAGAAGTAACTCAAGGGGAGAATGGGTTTGACTATTGAAGTCTCAATACAGAGGAAGAAAGAACAAATCTCAACACGACGGGGATGCCTTCATATAAGATCTGGACATGACTGAGAGGCGAAACATATTGGAAGTGGCGAGGCTGAATAGAATTATTAAAGTTGAGCTGAACCAACAAACCTCAAGTGGCGTAGCTGAACTTGCTCAGATGAGTAGGAAGGCTCTGTGATAATGTGATTCAGCTTCCACAATTCAGGTGGCTGTCCGCATATGATGGCGGCCCCACCCCTGACCGTCCTCGCAGACCATTCAAACTTCAATATCACATCCGAACTATTGGCAGCGAGCGTACCTTACGACCTTGGATCGCACAAGAATGGAAATTCCCTGTCCCTTTGCGGTCTTAAGGCCTGTGTTCAGGCAGCCACCGCTGGGTGGAAAGATCGCTACTCTAAAGGAGGAAATGCTCGCGGTTAATCGGTATGGCATGGATTATGATGCTTAATGGGCCGCTAGAATAGTGATAGACATTCAATTATTAAGCCACCACCTGAAAGGCCTTTAAGCTGAAATGTGTTTACAGGGTATGAGACATGGGGTTGAGTTTCTAGAAATCTATGTCTAAATTACTCCCGTGGCTATTGCAAGACCCAATCGTCTACATAGCCATGAGACAGTGCCCTGATTAAACAAGAATAAAATATCTCAACTACTTATTTTTTCATCAAATAAAAATTCAATTGAAATGACCCAAGCACTACCCTAGTATCAACTTGACGCGGGCAAGCGCTGTGGCGTACGCCAAGGCTGTGTTTACTTTCAGCTGTTATGCAGGGCTGAGACAACAATCTGTACCTGGAAAATTGGTCATTTATGCCAGATGGCATCTCCGCTATGTCACGCGGCAACGGAAGTGTACTAGATACTCTGTCATACGGCAACAGGACATCGCAAGCGGGTTCTGGAAGGGCATCCGGAATCACCAAAGCTGTAAGATCTATATGCAAAGTCTATCTAAGATGGCGGCTATATATGCTTTCTTCTATAGACACCTTCATCTCAGCCACAATATCTTGTGCTGATCTCCCAACTATGAAACGGTAAGTCCCTCCCTGCGCAACCCATCGACGCTCCGTTTCATCATAAGTGGCAAAGTCTCGGTCTCCAATGAGAATTCGTACCGCCTGCGACTCTTGCGGTTGGAGTCTGACCTTTTTGAAGCCGGTGAGTTGTTTCTTGGGGTCTGTCTTTGGTCGTTTCTCCTTTCCAACGTAAATTTGGACAGCAATTCCGCCAGCCACAGCCCTAGTGTTGGTCAGTTGAACACTTGCTTCGACTGTCCCTTTCTGGATCTTCCGTACACTGAAGGCTTGGAAGTCAATCGAAGTATAGGAAAGTCCAAAACCAAACGGGAAATTGACCTTGTCCTCAGCTAAGAGATCGAAGTGGCGATATCCAACAAAGACGCCTTCTTCGTATGTAACGATCTTATCTATCGGTTATCCTGACTTCAACTATAATAAAGAACACATTTCCAACACATCATAGCATCATATCCCAATGCTAACATAGTGGCCGTTTTTTAGCCTTTTGGCTACCTGCAGCCCGCAGGGTAGGGAATGTCAATATGGAGGTTATCCGTTTGACAATTGGCGGTCTTGATTGGTGCCCAAGATGCCATCAGCCGTTGACCGACGGCTAAAATAGAAAACAGAAGTGAGAGCCTGCTTTTCAGCTACTAGGGGCTCAGCTTCCTTGGACAACCAGAGAGTGTAGGATCATTGGTAACCTCATCTGAAACATGATTACCCAGCAGAATTAGGGGCTGAATTGGGGGCGCTGTCGCGCAGTGGGTGCACAGGGCCGTTGTGTGTGCAGTGGCACTAATAATAGGCCGACAAATGCAAACCAGCGACTCGGAACAAGGGGGGACAGAATGGGCAATCACTGGCTAGGTACTGTGTGTTTCCTCGGTCGAGCTCAGGTGGTGGGCTGTGAGGTTACAGGGGCTTGTTACCGATTGTCTCACGTTCGAGGGAGACCTAAGGGTTGGTCAAGAACCAAGTCACCTCTTTTCCGTCGTTGCAGCCTGATGGAGCTTGGCATTGTGTCACGATGTAGATCATTCATTCTCAGAGTGACTCAGATCACAACAGCGTGTCCGCGATCATATGTTGTGACAGCCTTATTTTTCTGCCCCCAAGAGTGGCGTGGTACCAAGTTGACCAGAAACAGGCGCAGCGCTTATTGCGGGTCTACCCCTGGCCAATATCATGTCTCTATGCCATGATTGTCGCCTTTGAAAGGTCACGTCACCGTAATTTTCTCATGAGGATTGGTGTGACTACGCGTCCCAGCCGATATGTTCACTGCATGTTCAGCCAGCCCCCGGAAGTCGACTGCCAATCAAGGCCTCAAGCTGGAAGGGACCCCGACCGTGGTCAATAGAGAGCAAGAAATCAGGCTGAGGCTGAGGCTGAGGTAGTACGGGCTTGCCAAGTTGTGATGAGGGAGGGCCGAGATAATGTCTTAAAATCAGCATACTCTCCATGCTCGCGGCCTTGTTTTTCTTGGCGTCTACTAAATCCCCTTTCACACACCGATATTTGGCTTACGATTTCAGGTTTGATGTCAATACTTCAACACCTCTGACCGGAGCATGTCCATTGGCCATACCCAGTCTGCAGATCGATCAACCAATCCAAAAGGATTAATGGATTGCTCTTCTGAGAGACTTGAACAACTCGTCGCTAATGAGTCGGTTCCCTTTGACGCTGATGTCGCTGGTCCAGGGGTAAAGTTACATAACCTAAACTTACAACATCTAAGTTTCCTGACGAGTTATAGGTTGTGGGTGCTTTTATCGCCACATCCTTAACCGCTCTGATAACCTTAACCGTGGCCTTTGCGACCTTTTCCGTGCCTCCTCAACTTCTCAACACGGCGGATGTCATTCTGGCCGAGGGCGTTCGAGGTCTTTTTAGGATCGTCAGCAAGCCTCTTCGAAACCTCTTCGGGATCGTCAGCAATCGCGGTCGCAACAAGAGTATCAAGGAGCAAGAAGCCCGGATCAATGCGTTCATGACCTTCATGGTATCCGTGAGCGACCAGATCCTGGTTTCTGAAGCTGCTATCCTCGTTGCCGGGCTCAGTGGCTACAAAGAACTCACTCTTTACTCGACGAATATCATTATTGCCCTAGGATGTCTCGCCTCTACAGTGCACTTGGGAACTTTCCCGTTCTTCATGGAACGTCTCAAAGAGCATCACACTGCGAAGCTAATGAGGGTTGTCATAATGAGTGCAGGATCAGGAATGTTGATCTTCCTACTTGTTGTTCAACTTTCCGCCACTTGGGACACTAAAACCCACGTCTTCTTCATGTGCACCCTGCATGACTACAAGATCAATGCGGAGGACTATCTGGATTGTATCGTGTCGCTTACGGTCCCAATAGTCATTCTCACAAGCACTATCAGCATCATCCGACTTTTATACGTGCCTACACCATCGGGGGATGCCGGTGAGCCTCGGAAAGATGGTGATAAGGCGGGCATATCTCCATCACGAGATAGAAGCTATGACAATGTTAGCAGACGACGGGCACCTAGTGATACTGACACCAACCGCGAACGGCTTGAGCAAGAGAGCAGTCAAGTAAGGAGAACCCAGAATGGCCAGCCGACCAGGACACCGCACGAGGAGAATAATCGACGTTATCACTACTCTGACGATCTGGAACTCATGCCGCGGCGAAGCCATCCTGGTAACAAACAAGAGGAAGACATTACACCCTATGAAATCGAAAGTCAGCAAAAACCAAAAGCCCGTTCCGGGTTCTTCAGAGGTCTCTTTGAAGCCACTCGTCCATCAAAACGAGACAACCTTCTTCGTACCTGGCTACAGATGAAGGCTACAGCCTTTCTCACCTCTAAAGTTGCTTCAGAGTCTCTTTTCGCCTTCAAAGTAAACCTGGTTGCCGAGTCTTGGGCTTTTCACCAATGCCAGGGTTCCTTTGTGTACAAGATTCTCTGGCTCTGGTCTGGGAATGTGTATGGGATTGTCGCCGTATTTACCGCTCGTACAGATACGACGGATATGTCGGGCGAGAGAGACAAAATGGGATTCGGTCAGATCGTACCGTTAGCCCTACTCGTGCTTCCACTCTTTGCCGCGTTGCAAAGTAAGGCTGGTATGTTTTCCAAGGTCCTTATCATATATTCGATGCTCGTATTGATTCATTACTAGACTACGAAGAGAGACTCAAATCCCATAGAAGTGAACAGGCGCAACAAGAAGGCCCCGAGAACCAGCCAAGAGCAAGCAGTGGGCTCGTAGGAGAACCAAATCTAAGCGCCAGAACGTTATTTTTGAACACTCCCGAAAGGCCTCTAACGGAGCGCCTCGCAAGATTAGAAGACCGATCAATTGAGCTTGATCGTCTTTATCTCTTTGACTGGGCAAGAGGAGGCAACTTGGAAAGATCAGCTAAACTCCGATCATACGTTTTTCTTCACACTGGCCTCATGTTTGCCTTCACCACACTCTTAGGCTTCTTTATGGCTTATGGCGAATTCCCTATTGTCGCCCTTGTGCTGGCCGTCTTACTTATCCTTCCCACACTTCGCAAAGTAGTTGGATTGATAAGAAAATTCCGGTACACTAGGTCACAATCAAGTCTTACAGACGATGGAAATGAAGACCAGCAACGAAAGGCGGGAGATCATGGTCAGCAGATGGCGGTGGCAACTACAATAGAAGGCACACAGGCGCAGGAAGTCTAACAGGGGACTGGCCACTATTACGGGGGACGCTTTTAGCTAGACCAGTGTAACTGTAAGAGATCAAATGCGTAAAAACCAAGAGACTGCCCCTTAACTTGTCGTTGACTTATGTCGAGCAGCAATATAAGGCCTAAATGCCCCTGTAAATAGCAGAAGGTATCTTCTACTTTTGCCTTGGCATAGTGGTTTATTTTATTCCACAACTTACCAGGTAGGTCTATTGCCCTGCGACTCATATCGACATCTGAATTGGAAGATGCGATAAGACTGTAATGAAATCCTCTACAAAAGTTGAAGAAGTCTCCAAAGCCACAAGATTTATCCTGATAAGAAATACCTCTCGATTTAGTGATACTTTCGGAACTCCCGCGCGGGAATTCGTTCCTGAAACATCTCCTCGAGCTTTTTCGACCGAGCGACCCTTCATCTCGGGAAGACAGAAGAAAAAGATAAGTACAATAGATCAAGGAGGGCCCTAAGAAGGAAGCAAATCTTTCCACCGAGGTTGGCCTTGTCTGGGTTAACAAGAAAAGGTGTAACTTGCATCCACAAACCTGTGAAGCCGGTTGAGATAGCGATAGCGATAGACAAGGTCTTTTGTCGCAGTCTAGGAGAAGGTGTCTCGCCACCAACAGAGTAGGTAATAGCTCCAAGGGTTGCTTTATACTAATGAAGAATTAGTTCTAATTATTCACAACGAGACGGAGGTGTCTTACAATAAATCCCCACATGGTCATCAACGCGACAGTAGCCTTAAGACTGGCATCACTGCGTTTGATGTTGATACACCCAATAATGACGAGACCAACAACGATGGCAAAACAGCCGCTAACCATGAGTGGTCGACGACCAACTCGGTCCACGAGTGGCCAAGAGCATACATTGCCAAATAATTGGATCGCAAAGGCACCCTGAGCGACTCCAAGAGCTCACACCTGCGAGTGAGAAGTAGTAGCTGGGAGAAATCATGTTAGCGCATGCAAGGCTACTGGGATCAAAAAAGATCCCCAGAATGATGGACGAGACTTACGGCAGGTATCCGGCGATGAAGGTGACTCCAACCCATTGTTGGCCACAGAAGACCATGATGACGATGATGGTCCGGCGCAGATTGGGTCCCTTGAAGCAGTCCCTCCAGCTAGACTCCTTCTGAGTCTCACTCGCCGCCTTTTCCATCTCCACGGCGCGTTTGATAGCTTCCAGTGATGCTTCAGCATCAACTCCCTTGCCTTTGAAGATCTTAAGTGCCCTCAGTGCTTGCTCTTCCTTGCCGTGTATCATGAGCCATGAGGGAGATTCGGGCAAGATAAGGAGGGACAATATCAGAAGAATGCCAGGAGGAATGACCTGGACGAAGAGTGGGAGGCGCCAAGCCCACTCATCATGGCGAAATGGGCATCCGTAGATGGTCAGAGAGTTGGCCCACTGACCCAAGACAATCATGGTGTTCTATGGTAGTGTAAGCCTTGATGACCATTCATTAATCGAGCGACGGATTGTGTAATCTTACCATGAATGCCAACGCTAGACCTCTAAAGCTCTCTGGGGCAAGTTCAGCAACAAAGACGGGACCCAAGGAGAAGCCCAAGCCGACGCCCATGTTTCCAAGAAGCTTGCCTCCAAAGAGGGTGTAAACGTCGAAGGGAAAGCCCTGAAGAATCACCCCAGCGCAGCAGATGAAAGAAGCAATGACCACCACCCACTTGCGTCCAAGGTAATCAGATATGAAGCCATTGAGGCAGGCAGATACGAACACGCCAACCCTATGTTCGGATTCATTGTGAACCATAACGTATTCTTTTCCTACAAGCTACCTTTCCCACATACTTAACTCCATTAACGATCTAGCTTTTCCTAGATCTCCGCCACCGACTCCGGTCTGACTTACCGTCTATCCTTATATTAGATTCCGCATGTCCTCCACCAAGAAGAGGATAAAGATAAAGGTGTTAATAGCCAGCCAGAGGAGTAATATAGACTTTTTATCCTTCTAGGAATAATAAAAAGGTATTATTTTTATATAGAAGATATGCCTTTCTATTTAATTCTTTATAGCTATTATTATAAAAATTAAAAAAAATTAGGTTTATAGTCTTTTATAGTATTAGGTTTTAATACTATTATATATTAATAGCTATATTTTTTTGTTATTATGGCTGATGGCTTTGATATCATTGTAGCCTATATAATGCCCAAGATTCTGTTTCTGAGCATTTCCAGGACACCTCGGACCTCATACCAGAAGCCGTTCAGCCTTATCTAGGCTATTTAAGCAGTGGAGGAGGTGAGATTTATGTCCATGAATCGGGACACGATAGCTTCAACGATGATACTGCTGCCCGGGGCGAACCCGTTCACCCCTTCAATACCACTCAGCCTTCAGAGCTTCCTTCAGAAATTTTCAGAACGCCCTTCATATCTGATATTTTCTTACCTGACTTTTCCATCGCTCCCTTCTCCCTCGGACAAGCCTTCTCCCGCGACGCTCCCCCCGAGCCTGAACCTCGGTTCCCCGTCTCACAGCGGATGAAAGCTGACCTTATATCCAACTACATAAGAGAGACAGCCACATGGTGTGAGACGACAGACTCTGACATGCACTTTTCCGCACGGAGCGTTCATTGCATGATGGAGTCTACCCCCTTTGTTGCTGCGGCTATGTCTCTGGCTTCTCGTCAGCTTGACACCTTGAGGGGACGCCCTAGACAAATAACGCTGGAGTTGTATCAGTATACAGTTCGTCTTTTGCTTAGCCATGATCCTACGGTTGATGGGGCATCTATTTTGGCAACGTGTACCTTGCTTTGTGCTTATGAGATGATGGCATCGACTGTAGCTGAATGGAGGCGTCACCTTCAGGTGAGTAACCACACACTGCCTTTCTGGCCCCCTTTTCCCTGCAAAGGCTGATACTACGGTGTGCTTCAAGGGTTGTGCTGGTCTGCTGCGAATGCGGAAGTGGAATGGCAACAGTCTGGGCATAGTCAAGACGTGTTTCTGGGCATTTGCAAGAATAGGTCTGCTTCTCTCTGGACACCAAAAGTTGACCCAGGAGACAATTTCTAACAGTAACTGAGTAGACGTGTGGGCTGCATTCATACTGAATCAAACAACACTCATCCCCACCGACTCATGGGTCGAAGAGGATTCCCTCGCAGTAGTCGCGGCCAGAGGCAACACGGATGACTACTGCAACTTTGCAATCCTAATCTTTGCAAGAATCATCAACCTCCTCAATGCAAGCAACGGCTCGTCATCAACTGAAATGAGACAAAAGGCACAGGCTTCATGGAAGGAGCTTCAACAATGGAGACGATGGCGTCAACAGAGTGTGAAGCCGCTGATGAGAGTGGATGGGGAAACCAAGGGTCCTTTTCCGATGATTGTGTTTGCATTATTTGCATCGAGTAAGTTATTCACCGTGTGCTTTTCAATGCTAATTAGGGGATAGTATGTGGGAATACCTTTTTATCACGCTGGCTCGATTCTTCTACTGCAGAGTGGGTTAGTCTCTACCACTTTTTCAAACGATGAGAGACAAGTCGTAAGTTACAAAGGATGCTGGAGTGATAGAGAACGAGGAATTGACCATGTTTAGCATGACCCTGTGTGGCATGCTCGTGAACATGGAGGCATCTCCATCAGCAATCCATCACAGTACGTCACAGTCCCTGGTGTATTCTAAATCACTAACATAAACAAGCGCCAACTGGGTGAACCACCTTCAGCCATTGTATATTGCAGGGAGAGTTTTCGGCCCTAGCAGCAAAGCCCCTCGTCCTACTCAGCATCAAAGTAGTGGCCGTATACATGCCCCTATTCAAGGCAGCCCCTCATCTACAAATGAATCGGCAGATGATGAAGACAGAATGGCGGAGCTTGCTGAGTTTCCCGCGGAAAAGATGGCACTGCTGAAGCATCTTGCCAAGATTGAAAGGGAGACGGGATGGAAGACGTCGGATCGAGCGAGAGAATTGAGGATTCTCTGGGGTTTGGAGAATTGATCATGATGGGCTAGGCTTTGCCGACGGGTCATGGCATTCCATTCTCTAGACTATCCCATGAGTCGAGCCAAAATCTAACCCAATGGCATCTAGTGTTAACTCATCTACAGACCCTACCCTAGGCGATGGTGGCCAGCCTAGAGTCTGTAGACAATCTTGTAGTTTGAGATGGTACCATCACGATACTCCTGGAAGCCCTCAGACACGCCATCCAATCCCTTTTCGCAAACCTTGGCCGTGTTGGGCTTGATTGCGCCTGATGACAAGAGTTCTGGTAACTTCTGAAACCACCCAGCAGCCAACTTGTGGTCTGCCTCGTTGGGCTATGGACAACATCAGGCTTTCAAGTTCCAAAAATATTGATAAACGATAACTCACGGGCCAGTAGAATGTTCCGTAGCGATGCTCCTTCAAAAAGGCTGTCCAAACGAGAACGTCTGTAACCTTGATTTCCCTGGGTACATCTTCAGTGTTTGCTTTTCCGGGACGGACAGTACACAGAACACCATTGAGGTGACCGATGGCTTTAGCTGCGGTTCCAGATGAAGCCTTGTTCCCGATCGTATCAAACACGTAGCGGAGATGAGGGGCTGCGTTTCGAATCTTGTTGACTACCTCTGGGTCCCTATAGTCGAAGGCACTTGTTGCTCCGTAGGATTTGACAAGGTCATGGTGCTTTGGGCTGCAGGTGGTAATAACCTCTAGCCCATGCAGCCTCGCGAGTTGGATAGCGTAGAGGCCAACGCTTGCTGGATGTGGTATCAGCGGTTAGCACAATTGGAGTGCCAGAGCAACGAGTTTAGAAAGGACTTACAGCTACCACCCCAAATAAGAACTGGAGTGTTCTCGGCAGCACTCGTATTGATAGCCAGACAGCCCTCGGAAAACAGACCGAGCAAGGCAGTAGTTGATGCAAGGGGCACCGTGGCCGCCTCTGCTAGAGATAACCCCGGAGGAACTGGGAAGCAAATCCGCGAATCTGCAAGAGTGTACTCACTATAGCCTCCAAGCCCCTTAATTTCGCCTAACTGAGTCAGTCTCGAACCACGGGGGAATACAAAACACACACCTCCCCATATCAGACCAGCAACGACGGTCTCTTTAGTAATTCCTGTAACGCTAGGTCCCATTTCCTCAACGACGCCAACAAAGTCACATCCGAGAACGGCACCGTCGCCGAAAGCATTGCCGTCAAAAGACTGGACTGTGCGAGACTGAGTTAAACAACGACAAGGCATATGGAAAGGAAGATACTGTACCATCTGTCGGATTCTGGGCAACATGAGATACTTTAACCAAAAGCTGATCGTCCTCTGGCTTAGATATAGGAACTGACTCTTTAACGAGTCTCGGAGTGTCGTCCGAGGTTCTCACGACTAACGCGTCCATTCGGGCAGGGAGAGGCATTATGAACGAGGTGACTGACTTGAATGAACGGAAACGACTAAGAATAAACATAGCGACTCACAATTCCATCCTATCTTTGGACAAATGGACGATTAAATATCTGTGTTTGCTTACAAAGCTATCGCTGAGGTACGTCAGAGGGAACATGCAAACGCTGGGGAAAGGCAACTCTAAGCGCTGGCTGAAGTTTGGTTGCCTCAGACTATTGGGTTCCCTATTTTAGTGACTTGTTATGGGTACCATAAGGTGAGCTCCGTCAAAAATATCTCTCATGGGGTGTTTAATGGCCAGAGATCATTCATCTTGAGACGGATCTCCACGTTCCCATCTGAGAAATATTACAGCCAAGATTATACATTTCGCCGCCATAGATGTTGGGTATTTCTCTATATAGGATAATATGTATCTATGTTAATAAATGAAAGTAAGACGCAAGAAAAATAGTGAAGAAAACGAACAAAGATGCGAGCCAAACGCGGTCGCCGAAGTGAGCTTCAAACTCCCTAAGCCAACAAGTGCCTGTGATATCCAGAGTCTTTTTTTTTTCGATGCAAGAAAATAATCCGGCCAGCCCAACCCTTACTCAGTGCTCGGTAGAATTACCACCTTCATTCGACATGAGCTCCACCATAGACTCCCTCGACTTGGGATGAAGGTTGCTCGGATACCATATGTAAAAGGCAACCATGACGAGAAACATCAGCACCGAGTCAAAGACGAAGGTCGGCCACTCATACTGCTGGAGATATCCCTCCTTATCCATGATATACTCGATCACCCGAAAGACGTTACGCACCAAGACCATCATCGACGTCCAGTAAAGCATATGCAGGCACGACCTCCACGGAACGTCACTAACGGCGTAGTTATCAGCCAGATGAGCCTTGTACCGCAAGTGAAAGACAAGACAACAGATCATAAAGCCAATAAACAGGAAAACCTGAAGAATCAACCCGGCAATGACGATCTTGTTACCAGTCGCAGCCCTTTCGTCATCGGCTAGCATACCAGCACCGCTAGATTGGACGTTGAGTGTAACCAGGTCGCCAATGACGAATATGATTGTCGTCCAACGGGGGGGAATGAGTGAAAACTCTTCACCTCGGAGGGCTCTGACGAGACGAGAGTAGACCATGTATAGCGTCGCGGCGAAGAAGACGGGGGGTATGAGCAGGAAGACGGCCTGCATGATGTAAAAGATCAAGGATTCGGTGGCATTCCAAGCGGCTGCTCTAAAGATGTACCCGAGCACTTCGCCTAGACACCATGTCAGTTATTAGGGTAGTTGGAGTCCATCGTTAAACTTACATATGCCGCCAATAAAGAATGGCACGCAGAACCATAATCTCGTCTTGAAAATTTTCCATCCATGTGCCACAGTGATGACGGCGAAGAGGATGGTGAATATGATGGAGCCAGGGAGACTGGGCACATATTGCCATAGGTAGACAAGGCCCTTGTACTTTTTAAGAGTCGGCATCAGAAGGGAGGTTATAGTTGATGTTGTCGCAGTTTGATATTTGGGTGTTTCGGACGGGTAGTGATTTGTTGACTTGGAGGATATTGACTTCAGCCAGGTATAGCAGTGTTGAATGATCTGTGTGAGGAACCAAGAAGGATGAACAGGGACGACACCATCTCTTATAACCTCCACGATCTCATCCCACATCTCTCTTCCCCATACGATCAACCAATAATCTTACTCCCATCTCGGCTGCTGACACGCGTGTTCATTGAAATGTCCTGCCACTCAACCTGAAAATCCCAAGTCTCATCCAGGGTAGGCAGTGGAAAGGATGAACACGCGTGTTAGCTAATCAGATTTACAAGGGATCACCCTTGTCTTCTACCCTATTTGGTATAGCCTCTTGTGGCTTGGACAGGGGTACCGCTCCTCTGTCAGATTAGCGACCAAGTTCCTTTACGACGTGATGATGCGTCTTTCTACAAATAAGTCAACTTTTTGACCCCTAATGTCTCTATCCACGTGTCCTTCCTCCTTGAAAAGGCGTTGTTTCTCGTATAAACATCTAGCTTTGTGGATCTTGGCCTAGTCAATCGACACATGCGCAGGAGGTGTCTATCCCCCCTTCTTAATCACCCGACCACCTTCACCTCTCGTCTTACCGGATGCTCCGTCGTAGCCACAAAAAGTCCCGTAGAGGTTGCACAGAGTGGTGAGTTTTAAGGCTGAGACTTTAATCCATGTACCTGGCTTTACCCCTGAGCACTTACTGACGTTGAACTACAGCAAGCAACGGCACGTAAAGGTACTTGCTCTTTAACGATGCAACCTATACCCTCCATGGCTAACCAAAGTCTTTTTAACGAATCAGTGCGATGAAACTCGTCCATCATGCCGTCTCTGTACAGTATCTGGGCGCAACTGCAGCTTCACATCCCAAGCACCAACCCAAAACCTCTCGAGCTCTTCTCAAGATGAACGGCCCAAGAGTCCAGTCGATAGTCACAGTTCATCATCCGGCGTCACCCCAGTACCAGATGTTACTTTACCAACCCCAAATATCCAAGACGCCATCAACCTGGAACATATGGAACTTCTTATCCACTTGACGCTCGACGGGGGCATGTTCAACCTTGGCGACGACCTCCAAGATGCCTTTTCAACCATTTCCATTGCCATCAAGAAAGGGCTAGAAGCTCCGTACCTTCTTTATCAGCTTCTCGCCTTTTCAGCCCGCCATCTAGCGTTTCTAAATCCAGATCGCGCCCCTCACTATCTCCATCAAGCTGTCACCCTTCAAACCCGCGCCGTATCCCTCTTCAATACTACCAGGCCAGAGGTGAACCGCTCCAACTGCGTTGCAATTCTTCTCTTCTCGGTGGCTCTTGGTCATCACCTTCTAGCCGATTCACTGTGCAAGCGGGAACCAGGGGGTTTGGAGGGCTTCTTGGCTCATTATGTGCAGTGTGTAGAGATGAACCGAAGTATCTATACTATTGTTCGCGCTGCGTGGCCGTTGTTGCTAGAGTCGGAACTGGAACCAATCCTATCATGGAGCTCTGGAAACACATCACAACCCCCAAGAGGCGATCACTGCCAACGCATCAAGGAGCTGATAGAAAATGCGGAAGGACTAAGCAAAGAGGAGAGGGAAGCCTGTCAAACGGCAATAAACTACTTACAACTCGGCTTCGACGCTCTGCCTGATGGGGCAAACCGGTTCGGGATGATATTCACCTGGACGATGCTTGCACCGTCAGAGTTCACGAACCTACTAGCTATCAAAAGGCCCGAGGTTCTGATCCTGCTGGGCTATTATGCTCTGTTGTTGCATTACGGAAGAAGAATGTGGCAGGTTGGCGATGCAGGAGTGTACATATTGGGTCTCATTGAGGAGTATCTCGGCTCGGAGTGGCATGAATGGCTTGAATACCCACGGTCAGCTATAATCAAAGACCTCGAGTAGGATGCTTTACCAAAACAATACCTTAGCATCACTACTTTGTGTTACCATCGTGTCCCGATCTACGCCCAAAGTGGCACACGGATCGAGGGAAAAGAGACACGCCAGTATAAACCCTTTCACTTATTCCCTTAAAGATAGTAAAGAGAGTATAGTAAGAATACCCGCAGAAGTTTTACAATGTCTTTATATATCCTTGGCGATTTATTATACTTGAGAAGAGATCGTCTTGATATTCTGGTGTCTCGTTTATTTCTCGACCCGTGTGGGTGGGAGATGAAGCTGCAGGTGGCACAGCTCCCCAAAGCGCCCCGCATCTGTAACCGCTTTACAGATTACGGTGCATGTTTGAGATGCTGTTTCAGACTGGATCTTGGAGGGTCACAGAACTACACACTGTTGCTATCAATGACGTCTCTGGCGGGCACAATAACAAAGAACACAATAGTCAACACGACAGCGTTAAAGCCAATTGTCTACATATTTGCCTTAATGTTAACATGACCCTCACACACCAACTGTAATCAGGAGTAGTAACAGGTTTAGAACTGTCAGCTCGGTTTTCTGCACCATCTGAGTGAGATGTGCAACCAACCCTGAGCCAAGAGTCTTAATACATCGTGTCCAATTCCTGGTGAAATACTTCTAAAAAACACTATACTAAGTTCAAGGGGCAGTTTCAAAAAACCTCGGCACGTTAGTCTATTGAAATACTGTAACGTAACGGATAAAGTAGGTAGTTGACAATCACATGCATTTGCACCTACAAATCGGTTGCAGTTGGCCATGACTCTTCGCCTCCCCATCCCTATCAAGTAAAGCCGTCAGCACCAACCTTCCCAAGCCCTTATTTTAGAAATTAATTATCTTGATCAAGTTAACCCACACGAAACTCTCACAAAGCACCGGATACTCGCCGGCGTCCCCGGTTGACATGCCCATATCGGGCTCTAGCGTCAGAACAGTTTACCAATCACCAAACCCGCGAATGAAGACTCCAGGTTAGTCGGTTGTCACGGGGGCGAAAAAAAAAGTTCCCCACTCTCAGCTTTCTCTCGGCATGAGCCAATACAATAACCGACAACAACCTCGTCAAAAAGCAAAGAAACAGTCTTCAACCCATGCCTTGATATCCTACTCCCTTTGAGGACACGATAGAGACGTGGTTCTTTTTCTCTTTCTGAACCCCCCTGCCGATGTCGTTGGCTAAAAGGAACAATGGTAACAGAATCTCCCCAGGCTCTGCGAATCCCGTCATGCTGACACGCTTCAAAGGATGCTACGAATGCTGCAAGCGGCGCCTCAAATGCGACAAGACAGAGCCAGAATGCCTCAAATGCCAGAAAAAAGGCATCTCCTGCTCCGGCCAAGGTCTCCGCTGCCGCTTCAGCAGCCACATGGTCGTGAACACGCCAGGCACAACACAGACGCTAAACCTCGCATCGAGGCCCAGCAGCGCATCTACTTCTGAAAAGAGCTTTCGATGGGTTGATGCTGGACAGCGTGTTAAGAAGGGACGCGTTAGGAGATCTCAGGAGTCTGAGAAGTCTTCTACTAGTAGTCCTGAAGCTGCGACTGATTCGGCTTCTTCGGGTACTGATGATAGTGTGTCTGAAGTGTCAGATACGCCGTCTGAGAGATGTAGCGTCATTGTTCCTTATGCTTATCGAACGCCTCTTCGTCCAGCACCGGATGAATCTTCGCGTCCTCACACGAGAATGCTCTTCAGTAATTGTATGCTCCCGCTTTCACAACGCGTATATGTCGTTGACTCATTGGCTAACTTCTCTAGTCGCCAAAACCGTAGCCCCAGTCATGGTTGTGCTAGACAGCTTCAGCAACGGCTATCGAGACATCATTCTCCCCCTCGCCTGCCAAGATGAAGTTCTTGAAAGAGCTGTCTCAGTTGTATCAGCCTTCCATCTGGCACAAAAAGCCCCAGGACTTCGACCTGCAGCGGAAGCAGGTCATCACGCAATCGTTACAAAACTCCGCAGGGATTCCCTCAAACTCACACCAGAGCAACTTTTCAACCCATATACTCTGGCGACAATCTTAGTTCTCTTAGTTGGCGAGACCATCACAGGCGCCGACAACTACACCTATCTTTTAGAAATGCTCAACTGTCTCGCCCAGTCTCCAGAATCTATTGCTGCACTCCCACGCAGCCTAAGAGATTTTTTCCTCCAACAGATCAAGATGTAAGCTCCCGCTATTCTCAAGTTTAATCAAGCATAACTAACTATCAAATAGGTTCCAACTTTTTGGATTCCCCCTCTCAGATGAGAGAAAGGGTCTCAAGATTCTCACTGGTCCAGCCGACGACTACCTCGACTTCATGTCATATCCAGATCTCGGCCCAGACTCCGAACACTACACCAACATGGAACTCATGAGATCAGCCATCCACGATGCATGCAGTATATACCGAAGACGTGCCGAATCTTCACTCAGCCAAGATGAGTCCATTCACTTGGTAGAACAGATGCGGCAAAAGGTCCTCGGGCTAGATTGCAGTACCAAAGGCGCACACGCTCTAGTTTGGACATATTTCATTGCAGCTGCTGAGAGCACTCTACCAGAGCATCGAGAGTTCTTCTCCGGACGGTTGAAATCCCTCTACCAGGTCACGGGTTTTGGTAGTATTCCTGTTGCTTTGCAGGCACTCAAGACTATCTGGTCTATGCAGGGTACTCGAAGATGGACCGAGATTGTCAGCACTGACACTCCCATATTGATCATGTAAATGATAAGGCGAGGCAGCATGATGAGGAAACCAGTTTGAAACTAAACAGAGGAACAACAGTCACTCACTACTCGATGGGGTTCAGCTGGGATTTAGAACTCGTTACTTGTACATAATTCGATCATGATTCATGAATTTCATGCCACAACAGACGCTTTTCAGTAAGACATCATCAGGCTCACAGCAGGCAAACCCGAAGTGCCCCTAGCATTCCTTGAACCTCCACTTACACCCGTTCCAACAATGGTTGGCTTCCATATTTTATACTTGCCCATTCTCCTCCCCCTTCATCCCTTGTGCTCATGCTTTGCCTTCTTCTTCGGTCGCATCTCAGACTGATACATCTGGAAAAAGTTCTCTGCCTCCGTCGGATGCTCCCCAGTCACATCGTGAAACGCAGTCGTAGCGATGTAGTTGGTTTTCCCCTCACGGACAAGGCTGTAATACTCGAGGATGTACTGCTGCTCAGACTGATCGATTTCTGAATGCGCCTTGAGAACCTTTTTGGCTTCCGCTCTGTGACTCGAAGTTAGGTCACATCTGAGACGTGGTCTCCAGGACTTACTGGGCAATATGCTCGAACTGTAACTCGGTTCCAAGGGCTTTGCTTGCTGCTGCTGCCAGCTCTTTTCCTGAACATAGCGTGGGTCCTAGAAGTCGTCTGTCAGCATGAACAACTAAAGGTCAACAAGGTAACTCGCCAGTCACTACCATCATCTGGCCTCTATGCTTGTCATCGAAACCATGCTTTCCCTTTCCAGTCAAGACATGGGCAGCAACATGGGCGACATCCTAACAAGAGCTATCAGCATTTGCTCTAGTCTGAAAGAGAAAAAACATGAACTTACGCCCAGTGCCACAGGGGCGAACTTGTGCTTCTCGCCAATAGGCAGTGGAAGGATTCCCTCTTCCTTAGCCTGCGGGGCGTATAGAAGCAAGTTCTCGGCGTAGAATCCGGCACTAAAGAGGTCAACAAGCATTCCGTCTCAAGTATGCATACAACTCACCGAATAACGCAAGCAGAGGTACCAGTCGACGTACTCGGATCCCCCTTGGCTTCAAGCACCAAACTCTCCAAATCAATAAACTCCCTCAGCCTCGGCTGCTTATCCCTCTCCGCATAATCACACCCCGCCGAACTAATCAGACAAACATTTGGAATATCCGCCTTCTTCGCCGCCCTAGCCAACTCTTCACAAATCTCAATCTTGTGCTCATGAGCCGGTGGAACCAGACAAATTGTATCGCAGCCTGTTTCTTTGAGGGCTTTGATCATTACTCGAAGACGGCCGGGTTCATGGCGGACAATGGTTGCTCCTAGTTCTTTGAGTTCTTTTGCGTGGTCTGAGTCTGGGTCGAGGGCTAGACCGACGACGCCGGTGACTTTGCGGGAAAAGTCTCGGTGTTTGAGGATTAACTCGGCGATTAGGAAGCCTGTGTTTCCGTCGGCAGCTGTAACGCAGACTTTTTCGCGACGACATATTATTTCGTTGTCTCTAGTTTCAGTCGAGATAGTTGCAAGTATTCCTCAGGAGAAACCTCAAGAAATCTGGCAGGCGGTTGTATTATACCTCAACTTTACTGCGTCAGCGGCTCCCCTTCACATCAATTCAATCTACCTACAACGTGGTATTGAAAATATGCCGAGCACTACACCTCCCGAATGGGGTGACATTACGATCCCTATGCAGGTCGGAGCTGTTCATCCGACAAGCGCCATCTACGTAGATACAGGTCATTATCGTACTGGAAAGGGCTGAACACGACAAGGCTCCAGTTCAGACTGACGCCAATATTGCACCATCGTGGCATGAGGCTGAGGGGTTGATGAAGATTAACTTTGACAGTCAGCTTTATCACGATAAGCGGCACTTTCCAGGACTTTGCGGTCACTTGTCATCTAGACTTCGATTGATTCATATCAACGTTAGAGTACTTGGGTCTTCAGTTACTGGTAGATCGAGGGGAAATTCGCCTGGGGATGCACAGGATTCGAGTGAATAGCTTCACAAATACAAATAGCAGTGTATGAGATAGATTAATGTCAATTTCGCTTGTTATCAATGAGCCCGTCGGCGCCTTTGGATCAGGTACATTATTTACGACGACGCAAGACCACCCTTTCGTCCAGCCTCTTTGGCCTTCTCACTACCAGGCTCAAACGAACCTGATGAAGCCTTGCCTCCCTCAGAAGCAACCTCACGCTGGTACTGTCAGCACACACTCTTCGTATCATCTTGTTGTTTACTTACCAACTTGTCGGCGTCCATATTGGTAAATCCGCCCGAGGCCTTCCCGCCCTTGGACGCAATCTCCTTGACCTCCTCCTTAGGTCTAGGTGAATTAGCAACGCTGTTGGAGGGGCGGAGGGATTCACAAGGCTCACCGGTTGGCAAAGTTACCGGGGTTGGTGTTCTCAGTCATGTTGATGATTTGTATGTGAATGGCTTGATTGAAGATGTTGTTTGGATATGACCTTGAGAAGGCACGAATATCCCCCCATATAAATACTCATTGATAAGATCTAGAACTCATCGAAGCATTTGCAAAGACGTTATTGTGCATTTGGATGACGTCGATGACTCTAACGCCCTGACTAGTTCCAATGCAACCTGTAAATACTGGCAATTATACGGGATGACGTCCTTTGGCAGCATTCCCTTGCTTTAGTTCGGCTTTGTGACGAATACCGTGCTCACGAAAGGTGATAATGACACCTGCTCAACTACAGGCCAAGACAAGACTTGTCCGTCAGCATCATCATTGAACCAGCCTCACGGCGATCAATCCGATAATAATGTCGATTATCAGAAGAAAATGAGTGCATCGGTCGATCGTCATGCGTGAAGTTTTGAACGGTTTCAGTTAATTACGCCATGTCGTCATCGAGTCGGGATATCATTTTTTTTACCCCTGCACAAGCAAAGTCCACCAAGCAGAACAAGATGACGCCAATTTCTCAACCGAGCCAAGCTTTCATAACGATCTCATCCCCTGTTTCTGTACCTCAGCTACAATCGTTTCCTGGGCTCTAGATCAGGGAAGTTTACAGAGTCAAACTGTCTACTGACAGGCCATGGTGTTAGAATAACCAAGTAGCTCTCGGTCTTCTTATCCCATCGAGGGCCGGGCTTCAACTATAATAAAGAACACATTTTTCAACACATCATGCAAGTAGCTCTCAATCCCAAGAATAGTTTCTGTGGAAATCTAATGGAACTAATCTCATTATCCCAACTCCAGACCTAAGCTATGCTGGCAATCTAACCTCCCCCACCAACGACTTATCAGACCTAGCAGCAGTAGCCGGCCTCTCCAAAGAGCTCATCTCAACATCAACCTTGACAAAGATCTTATGACTCGATGAATTATCATCCAGTTGTTCCCAATCTCTATCCGCCGTTACGCTCGATATGACACTGTTGTGCAAGTGCTGACGTCCAGCCAAAGCCCTAGTGTTGGTCCTCATTGATGCCCTTCTTGTATTTCTTGTATCGGTGTATGGTGTTATTTGAGCTGGTGAGTTTCCATTTGTAGTATCAAATGTAATCCAGTTCTTTACTAGTTGTCGTAGTGAGGGGAGTGAGCCGGCTATGATTCCGGTTCCTGATTCGAACACGGACCAGAGGACGATGTTTCCGACGTTATCTGTAAAGAGTTAGACAGACACCCATACAGCAACCAATCTCAGGATATACATACGAAGATAGTTCTCAGGTTGAGCGTAGAAAGCAATGTACGGCAGCCGTACTATCGTAGCAATAGAGGCCCTATAAAAAGTCAGCCCAGTAACTCAACCCCAATAAACAGAAATCATTCTTACAAAACACCAAGACCAAGAATGATACTGATAGATATCTTAGTTGCCCTCTTCATCTGAGTCTTATACAACATGAACCCAGGCAATATCGCACACACCCAGTCAGTAAGCACCGCAGCAGCAGACACGAGATAACTCAAACTCGTAATGACGATAGGCGGCGAGCATTGTCCCGCGTTCTTATCCCAGTTTGCTGAGATGGGGCGACACATTGTAAGAAGACCCATTATAACGATGAGGGTTGAGATGACGGAGGCTACGAGTGTTACCCAGACGATGATGCGATGGGTCTTTTCGATGGCGATTCGAAGGAGGGTGACGCAGATTGAGCCTTTGATGAAGATCAATGAGCAGCAGTAGAATGTTTGAAATAGCCAGATGTACTATAAACACAACGTCAGCTAGTTCTCCGTATATGTTGAGAGCACTCACCATCCGGCCATCTCGTTGCATATTGTCATTGAGTCGCTCATCCGGGGCACCAATACCAACATACGTCCCTTTAGATACCACACCCACAACGCAGATAAACAATATCTACCATCCGCGTCAGCATGTTGTTGAAAGAATGAACACACTCAGCATTACTCACCCACCCAACCAGCATGAGCCCATCATCCATCCCAAAGATACCTTGCCTAATCCTGATGGCAGACCTCGCAATCACAACCATCGCAGAAGGAGGCGTGTAAAATAGAGCAACTGTAAGGAGGACAAGTCCCAGTCCCTCAGGTGTAACCGTTGTCGCATCAGGATCAACCGCCATGGCGACTCAACTCAATCGGATTGAACAATCACCAAACAAACATACAATGAAAAAACAAGTAGGAATCTCCGCACCTTTTTTCCCCCTCAAAGGAACCAAACTCCCTTTTATCAAAGCATTGCCACTTCACACCTCTTCCTAGACTAGTCAAACCACCTCGAGTCTCTTTCCCCGCGTTAAAGCATCTCCTAGTCTCCCTCTAGTCCAAGCCCCCAAGGTCAATCGCTTCTAACTTGAGCTTAGGGAACCTACCGAACCGCTAGCATCACCCGACCGGAAAGACCAGCCGAGCTGGCGCCAGACGTCCATCGCGTTCGGGGCCTCGGTGAGGCTTCAAACCAGTGACTGTTCTGAAACGGGACTTGGTGAGAAGCGAACTGTGGTAGTCAAGGCGCGATCAGCACTAGGTGGAAGCAGGAACACGATCCAGCTGTCTGGTGAGCGGATATGCAGCATCGTGACATGTTGACTCGCACGATTAGTGTGTAATCTAGCAAACTCTCGAGGTCCAAGTAACGTAGGCACTTTTGTTCCATCTCCGAACACCGTTGACCAACCCAGAACCCCAACATTAGAATACCTCCAACCTCAACAACTTGTTCCCCCTCGCACAGATGAGTAATTTCAACTCCTTAGAGTCTCGATCCCAAATCGAATGTTGTATCCCCAGGCTTCCTCGTTCCGCCTCGAATCCGAAAGCCACGGCGCCGCCACCTCATGCACGCCGTTTCCAGCCTCGGGACCAACAGTAATCGTGCCGGTACCGCGGAGGGCCGTGTTTGCCAAGGCTGCAGGCTGTGCCGAACGAAGCCAAGGAGAAAGTTTATGAGTAAAGGGGATGATGAGGGTGAAGTTGGTGCGGTAGAATTTGAGTGTCAAACAGTCTAGTGAACGCCCATGTTTCTCGAGATTGTTGGACACGCCCATCAGCAAGCCGAAAAGAGTCTCTGAATAGACGACACTGATGCTCTTGAAGGATTCTCGTTCTCAAAAGCACACAAGCCCAATATTCGGCCTTTCGCTCTCTCCCAGGTAGAAAGCCCCAGGCTTGACGGTCCAAGATTCGAGTCATTTCAATGTTTTTCGCCCACAAACGATAGCGCCATCGACCTCTCCACGCCAACAAGACAAGAACGGTAAAGCTAGTAGCGGGCATTTCCGTACCAGTAAAGCCGTCGGGTAGAGTTTATCAGATGACGATCGTCACCAGTCACTGTTGATGCCCAAGCAGATGGTGTTGGTGGTTTTCGGGTCATCGCAGAGTCTGGATACTCATCAATAGATCGCTCTTTTATCCATCTCTCTGGCTCTGTCTCTCTTTATGTATCAGAGTCCTATTCTTGAAGCCTGGCACTGATGCGAGTCTGAAACGTCGGAGTCCTTCTCTGTACAGTCGCAGTGAATGACTCCAGTCACATGTTCCCTCACGAGACGAGCCTCATCACCACAGAACAGAGTAAATCCACGCAAACAAATATTCACATCAATAAAAATCGAATAATCCATCAAATAAAGAATTATAGAATCACTTCTTCATCAAAATAGACATTTTTACAACCTCGTTCACGGATGTGGCAACCTCCAAACCCTGGCACAGCCTCCGTTGCGTCATCACCAAATCTCTAATCAGGAAATATCCCCAGCTTTCCCCCCCCCAAATTCAACACCTCACCTCATAAAAACCCACGACTCCCTCATCCGAAAAATGACCCAGCCAAACAGCCAGCCAGATCTAGAACTAAACCCTCTCGGTGAAGATACAGAGGAGGAGGAGGAAGACCCGGACCTACCGCTGATCATGCCTAACGCCAACGCTGCTGCACCCGCCCCGGTTCCGAAGCCGCGGTGGCTCGACCCCCGGCCGTCCCGTTGGTGGTCCCGCTGGACTTCGTCGCCCATCGTCCAGCGTCTATGGGAAAAGACCAAAGATATTCTACGCCCTCGCTTTACCTGGCGTTACGTTCTCTGCTCTGTTGTTGGCGTTTACGTGTTGTACTGCTTCGTCACATGGCAGCCCTTCTTCTCTTCGGCTCTCCCGGCATACTCGGGTCCGCATCACGTCGGCGCAATCGATCTTGAGATACCGCTTGATAAGCCGAAGCGCATTTCAGAGACTGTGCTCAGAGGATCTAGGGAACCTGCTTTTGAGCTGGAGAGCGTACTCTTCACTCTGTACTACCCAGCCGTCAAGGGCGCGCGATCCAAGCAGTCGCTTCACCCATGGGTCCCTCGGCCACTGAGCCTCACGGCACAGGGATACGCCCGAGCCGCGGGCGTCGATAACTTCATCATGCGGCCCATCTTTACGTTTGCCCTTTGGCTGCTCGTCGGGGGCATCAAGATCCCCGCGAGGGTCGATGTGCCCATCTTCGGCTCCAACCTTGAGGGCACCGACGCCGACGGCGAAAAAGTTTCCCGTCATGATCTTTTCCCACGGAAGCGTCAGCTCACGGACAGACTACACACACTACCTCGGTGAACTCGCCAGTCGTGGCCACATCGTCGCTGCACTCGAGCATCGTGATGGCAGCTGTCCCGGGTCTCTCGTCAAGGTCAAAGACAAGAAGGAAAGACGGGTCATTCTCTACAGGGAACGCGATCTCATATCCGACCCTCCCATGAACGACACCATTCTCAAATATGAGCAGCTCGTATTCCGCACCCAAGAGATCCTCGAGACCATCCGTATCCTACAGTTCGTCAACGCAGGCAACGGGTGGGAAGTCTTCAAGTCCAACTCGCGCGAAGAAGGCCACGCTCTAGCAGCGTGGGCAGAACGCCTCGATTTCCACCATCTCACCATAAACGGCCATTCCTACGGCGCAACAGGCGCCCTCCAAGCCCTCAAGACGGCAAATACCACCGTCACCAACCCATCCATCGGTGGCATCGCCCTCGACCCAGGCAAGTCCAGCGGCCAACTCAACACCGAAGTCCCAGTGCCACTCCTCGTCGTCCACTCCAATTCGTGGTCCAAAACGCACAGCATCTTCTTCGGCCGTCCACACTTTGACACTGTCCTCGACCTCGTCCGTGGCGTACGCGACAAGGTCGGCACTGCGTGGTTCTTCACCAGCATAGGGACAGCACATCCCAGCGTGACAGATGCACCGCTGTTACAGCCACTGCTGCTGAACTTTGCCACAGGAGCAACAGCAGATGTGCGCAAGGCTCTCGGGGAGTACGTCAAGGTGACAATAGACTTTCTCGACTTTTTAAAGACAGGTGAGCAGAAGGGGATTCTGAAAGAAGACGTGACGCACGAGCAATATGGCAAGTGGGTGAGTGATGAGAGAAAGAAGAGCTTTCCCAAGGATCTAGCAGAATATTGGGAGGTTCATGTATGTCCAAAACCTCAAGAGTAGTTACCATAGCTGTATTAATTAGACTTTGCGCACACAACCATATCTATGTTCCACTTCTACTTGTACATATAAGTCTAACGAACAATACCCGTACCCCATGACCTCCACTGTTAACAATTCATACATTACAAAAACGCCGCGGGTGAACTCCCAATCTCACTCCCCCCATCATCCGTTCTCTTACGCCGGCTACTAAGAAAAATGTCCACCATCGTCTTGCTTCCCATTCCTTGCGCCTCTAATTCGGGGCCCATCCCTATGGTCGTTTGTCCCAGCTTCTCCCGTCCCAACTGCAGCTTTAGTGTTGAGTTCGAAGGACGCCCTGATCTCTTTGTAGGTGAACCAGCAGTCGATCTAGAAGCCTGTATCTCTGTCGTATGGCCAATACCGGGGCTCGACTTGGTGGGTGAACCCTGCCAGCCGGTGAAACGAGGTCGAGAGCGACGCTTTGCCATGGCCTCTTCGGGCGTAGAGCTGAGACGACCAGTGATATTGAGAGAGCGCATTCGGTGCACCTCGTTCGACATGCTCATACCGTTCATGTCACTCGTTGAGCTAACGATTGGGAGTGATGGTACCGTCCGCAATGTGCTTCTAGGTGGAATCGATGGAGGCCGGCTCTTCGAAGTTTGGACAGCATTTGGCGATTGGTTCTCGTCGTGTCCTGCAAGGCCTTTCCAAAAAGATAGTGATTGAGTTTGTTTGTCCTGAACAGGCTGGGCATTCCCCTCAACACAGGACAAAGGGCTGCGGTTTGCCAGTCCATCGCTCTTTGGGAGTAGAATCTCGGGTGGGGATCCAACTTCAGCTCCCTCCCTAACATGTCCCAACGGGGGAAGAATACCAGTGTTTTGCCCGTAAGCGACTGCTTTGGTGGGTGTCGAGGGGCCTTCAAGCTTCGAAACCTTGGAACTGAGCCATGTCTTCCATTCGACTGAGCTTGCTGTGGATGCATCGCGTTGGTGTTGGACCAGACGGCAAGAGGGATGTCCACCAGCTATGCCTGTTGCAGCCCCTTCAACAGTTCCTGATGCTCCTGGTCCAGTAACCGTTGGTCGCACATCCTCCGTTGCACACGAGTACACACTTTCGGCATCCCCCAACTGTGTATCTCGATCTGATCCTGTGCTATTCCGACGGGTTGGGAGGCTCAAAGCGGACAGCGAGTGCAAATACTTGGTTCCTGCCAAGCCCACATGTTCTCGTTCTGGTGATGACTTTAAGCTCTCTCGCAAGGCGCGTCGATATGGACTGGGGGAGCGGAATGAATGGCAAGTCGGACTGGCGAAGAAGGCTGAGCTTCGCTGCATGATAGCCTTTGGGGGCTCGCGAGGACTGATCACACTGGTACGGCCACACTCTGACTGAGTTCCTCTATCATCCCCTGCAGTCAGGCCAGTGGCAGTGTCGCAGGCCAACGTCGCTGTAACTGATTGTGAGTCTGTCAAATCAATAGCGACCCTCTCACAAGATCGGCTTGAGCTAAACGAAGATCGGTCCTCCCGGTCATGAAAAACGTCGTCGTCGACTCCAACACACCGAATGGTAGAGGCAGTCCGCTGTAGGAATCCAGTGTGCTGAGTTGAGCTGTTCCTGTCTGGAACACTTATCAAGGGTGGGTTATCTGCGTGGAGTTTCGCCTGGATACTCTTCTTCTCTGGGCTGATTTCTCCAAGCCTCTTCATGAGAGCCGAGTAAACGCGTTCGCTGTCGATTTCGGTACCAGACCAGATGTCTTGACTTCCAGCCCCATACCCGTCCAGTTCGGTTGGGCGCGCAGATGAGGAAGAGATGTGCATACCGTTCTCCTTGATAACGGATAGACGTTGCCGTTCCCATTCCCCAAGCATCTCCATGCTTGAGACCGTGTTTGTAACTGAGTTGGTCCAGCTCGTGACACGAGATCTCTCATCGCAGGCATGTTGCTCGTCGCTTTCGAGACTCTCGACGCTCCCCTGTGTAGATCTGAGCTGCTGGTTTGAGGGCACATCGTGCAGTGAAGGTATACGTGAAGCGACACGGGACATGGAAGCTTCCTCGGTTCCTTCATCGTTGCTGGCGTGCAGACAGGTATCTCCATCTGAATCGTTGCCGTCAGTGCCCTGGTCCTCCTCATGCTTCTCTGATCCAGAAGCACTCTTTCCCCTGGTGAATAGTCCCTTCAGCTTCGATCGTAGGCCATTAGAAACCTTTCGAGCTGTCTTTCGAAGTCCCTGTTGCTTGAATACGGAAGTGCCGTTGGAGGAGAATGCAGAGGACAGCACGGTGCTGTTGTTGCTGCTATTTCGAAGAGACTTCCGAAGCCCGGTAGACCCTTCGCTGCGCCTGTTTTTGGATCGAATCGTGGCGGAAGACTGAGCCTGAAGCCTTTCCTGATCCTCCATCTGCTCGCGATACTTTTCCCTCGCAAGTCGCACCACAACATCGTTCTCGGCACGACTGCTTGATCGCGAGGCTGCCATACCCCGACGGTTCTTCAGGAAGCTCATGGAGGTCGAGACTCTGAGCCCCGTTGCATCGGATGTGTCGCTTTTTGGAGGCTCGTTCTCATTGTTTGGGGCCTTGTAAAGCGAGTGGGTGGGCGGCAGGCGGCCCTTTGCAGGCATGGAGTAGCTGGAAGCGTTCCCGGTTGTTGTTGCCCGTGACGACGTATACATCGATCGTGACTTTCGGAGTTTTCTGAATGAAAACGGCATCGAAACGACATCTTCTTCGGGGCTGTAGCACGCATCGGGTGGCTGCAGAGACTCGAGATAACGTCGTGTAAGGGAGTAGTGGGCGGGCCGGTCTGTGTGAAAAGACATGGTCGACGAGGGTCTGGTGCTCGTGTTGCCAAAGACATTGATCCGCGAGGTCGCCTTCGTAGGAGAGTCTCGGCCTTCAATTGCCCTCAGGGCCAAGTTTCTTCGCGGCCGAGCCGCAGCAGGCCCGGCAAAACGAACGCTCGTTGCAGTGCCCTGCCGGCTGGTGACACTGCCGCTACGCTCCAAGCTCTGCCTCGCCATGCTGGTGGCGCCATCGCTGCTATCGGGAAAGAAGCTCGCAGGGTCTCGGGGACCAACTATCATCTCGCTGCTGGGCCGTTCTTGAGCCCGATGGTAGGACAACACGGCGGCGATGCCTGCGTCTCGCTCGGCGACGGCGGGGTCGATTGATTCGAGTGCATGGACGGGGTTCCGCACGACGGAGCTGGTCGACTTGCTTCGACTCAGTGGGCGACGGCCCTTGTTGCGAGAACTGTTACGACGAAGCATCTCGTGAAGGGAATTTATTGAGGTGGCGATGAGGCTGTGATTCACGAACGATGGGGTTGATGAAGATGAAGATGAGGGGCACGCAGATGAGGAATGGACTGAAGTGAAATGAATCACCTACCGATGTACAGAAAAGAAGGTGCCATGGTCGATGGACTGGCACATCTGTGGAAGGCGTCCCTGGTCATCAGAAAGGTCATCACTTGCTTTACCTAGTATCCTGTGAATATTATGATGAGTTATGATTGCCCATGGCTACCTTCCTCCTAAAATCTACTCTCCTTTTTGACACTATCTAGGTAAGTCTTACCAACCTTTCGGATCCATGAGTCTTCAGGGTTGGCCGTATGTGGATGCGATAATGGAAGTAAGCCACTGGTGATCATGGTAAAGCTCCCGAGGTGGCTTCCAGCGTGGATATGGGCCATAGTGTTGCGCCTCTCTCCTGATCTGCCGCAACGATGTTGGGTGGACGACATCTGCCATGAGGCCCAAGTAGTGAATGGCATCACCATGGGACATTATCTGTTGATGATCAATCCGTTCCATGTCCCGTATCATGATACTTCTTCCTCTGCGCAAGTTGCAGATCTTGGTCCATGCCTCCACAACCTCAGAGCTCAATGGTAGTTCCCATGTGCCGCTACGGAAGATCTCGAATGCGCCGTCCAAGCTTCGGCTGAAACGAAACAAGCAGGCTTCTCCCCGTCTACCATACCACAGCTCCATAATCTCCAAGCTAGGGAAACGACAGGCAGCATATGCTGCCATCATCAGAAGTCGTTGCACATGCGAAGGGGGCGTCTCTGATCGGAGGGCTAACGAAGTCATGGAGAAGTGGGTGAGATTTCGCCATGCTCCATCACGTCGACGGTGATGGAGCGCTTCGAAGAAGTCGTACGCGTCCGCAATGAAAGATACACAGAGACGCCGCTGGCTCTTCAATCCAGCCAGGCTTTCCCCAACAGCTGGGTTGGGTATTTTATCAGGCCCTACCCAGTGAGGGCTGCCTCCGGAGAACATGGAGTCGATGTCCTCGTCAAAGTCCTGAAAGAGTGTGACTCGTTGGACGCGTCGAGGGAAATGGCGTTGTAAGAGCGTGCTAGTAACTGTGTTCGTGTTAACGGTACTCTCCAGGATACGCGGTGATCATAGTCCCTAGGTAGGTTACATACTATAGTCCCCCACAGATTCTAGTCCCCCATACATTGTCCAGAGTTCCAGGTTGAGCGATTCAAGTCTAGGGAGACGATCGAATAAACACTCCAGTGTCGTAGGAGGGATTTGGCGTCGGGCTTGCCGACGGATGAGAAGGTGTTTGACAACTGGTGCGGACCATTCAACCTTCTCAATCCGGGGCTTGCCGGGCTCCCAGAGGTGGAAGAGGTCATACACAGGCATATCGTCTGGTTGGCGGGTGCGGTGTCCATCAACCCAGCCGTGTTTCGGATCGTGAGTTTTACAGACCTCGGTATCTTCATCGTTATTTTCGGAATCGTCAAAAGAAATGTTCTGGAACTCATGCTGTAAATCGCTGGGGGAGTGTGTGCTGATCTCCAAGGTCAAGCCGCCACTTGGTTGCGATGAGTTACGTCCCTTCCAGCGGCGGAGGACACGAAGCATATTACAGAGGGCTCTATCTAAGATGAAGCCGTTCTTTCGCTGATTTAAGACATTAGCTGCATCATGACATACTCGACAGCCGTGGGGGCTGAGTTCGATGCGTAGCCAGAGATGTTGAATCCGCTCCGTACGACAGGGGCTGATCTTGTGAATTCCAGCAAGATCTTTCTGATGAACCGTAATCTTCCGAAAGAGAAAAATTTTCGAAGTATTCCTGCCAATCTCGACAGACGGCGGCGCATTTGGCAATATGGCCGACATGTTGCTTGGCGATACCCTCCTGAGAGGACGACTCGACATGGTTAGTGCGACGTTGACGACAGGCCAGGAAAGACAGGATGTTGAGCTGTAATTCCCGTGGAAGCCGATACCACGGGAATGTCGAAGGTTGTCCGTTGCAGTTCATTGTGTATCTATTGTTCATAGTCGCTGCAGAAGGACAAGTGAGCGACGAGAGGAAGGGCGGGCGACGTGATTTATAACTTCGGTCAAATTTACCTTTATGACTGTCAAGATTTTTATTGATTTCATGTTGTCAGGAGGTTCAAGCCATAAAACCTCTGAAGAGATTTTGTTGGCAATACTGCACAAAGGACAACTCTCTTCTATAAAGTTCATGAAGCTGTACCTGTGACTCAAAATGAACGGTATTGTTGACAGAGGCTAAAGGAACAAGTACTTGACATGCGTAGTTATTATACGCTTTTTTTATGCTTAGCATCAAGATAACGAATCGTTCGTTGGAGTGGTAGAGCATTCAAGTTGTTCAACCTCATGACATACCCATAGAGCAGATCAAGGCAACCCAGCAAGAGAACTACAGTTAGGCAAGGATTAAATAAAGAATGAGTACACTCTATCAAGTTTTTGATTGTTTCTCTCTACTTTAGGATAAAACATTGACAATGAGTCGCTAAGGACAGACAGAGCATTGAGAATTCATTGGCATGGATGCAAGGCGCCAGGCAACACGATGCCACCAAAGCTTGTTCAAGTCAACAAGTTGAGAAGACCAGCACAAGGACAACACGCACAAAATGAGTGGCACAGTTCAACAAATGATACAAAGAGATGTATTCTTGTTAATGCGAGTGAGACCTAACATAACCCGCCATCATGGGCTGCCCCATGTAATAAAGCGCATAAACGACAAGTCTTGGAGCGCAAGCAGCTCGCCAGACATCAGTACCCAAAACAAACCCAGCGACCGATGCCCATCCGTATTCCCAACAAAAATGCGTAACCAAAGCACTAAATCATGATGTAAAGTTCTTACATGTTAAGTTCCTTGAGGAACTGCTCAACCTCCTCTTCGACGAGGTTGTGGATCTTCTTGGAGAACTTCTCGGCCTTGGAGCCAAACTCCTTGGCCTTGCCGGAGACGACCTCGATCTCCTGCTCGACGACATCCTTGATCTGCTTGACGGGAGAAGAAGGAGAAGCCTTGTTGACCTTGTAGCTACCAGCCTCGACGATCTTCTTGTAGTCGCTGCAGCCACCACCGTTCCAGGCAAGCAGGTTGGGGGTGTCGGAGGGAATGTCAGACAGAGCGTTCTCAGTGGCAATGGAGATGAGGTTCTCCTTGAGCTTCTTGGGGGTGATAGAGGCCATGGCGTACTCAGAGTCCTCAGCGGGCTGGAGGGACAGGTAGTAGGCGAGGAGACCAGCAATGTGGGGAGAGGCCATGGAGGTACCAGAGATGGTGTTGATGGCGTACTTGGAGCCAATCCAGGTAGACTGGATGTTCAGGCCGGGGGCGAAGATGTCAGTGCACTTTCCGTAGTTGGAGAAGTAAGCACGGCTGTCATCAAGAGCAGAGGCACCGACAGTGACGGGCTCAGCGGCAGCGGCGGGAGAGTAGTTGCAAGCATCGGCGTTGTCGTTGCCAGCAGCGACAGCGAAGTGAACACCAGTGCGGACAGCGGCGTTGACGGCGGCATCGAGAGCCTGGGTCTTGCCACCACCAAGAGACATGTTGGCGACAGAGCCCTTGAAGCCCTTGCGCTTACCGTCCTTGGCAGCCTTCTGTTGCTCGAGATGGCTGGTGGCAGCAAACTCGACACCCTTGACGACATCGGACATGGAGCCAGAGCCGTTGGATCGGAGGACCTTGACGGCATAGACATTGGCCTTCTTGGCAACACCGTACTTCTTACCGGCGACAGTACCGGAGCAGTGAGTGCCGTGACCGTTGCCATCCTCATCGGCATCGCCAGCAGGGACAGTCTTGCCCCAGTGAGCGCGACCCTCAAAGTCGACGTGGTCGATGTTGGTGCCAGTGTCGACGATGTAGGCATCGACACCCTCGCCACCATCGGCGGAGTAGAGGTACTTGTTGAAGGTACCAAAGTTGAGAGTATCACGGTGAGAGATACGGGCAAGACCCCAAGGAGCCTGTCTCTCAGTCTCGCCGTCGCACTTGTCCTCAGTGACGGCGTCCTTGTTCTGGACGGGGATCATGGTGTGGACAAGGGTGTCTCGCTCGATGAACTCGATCTGGATGGGCTGTTAGCTTGATGTCTGCTGAGGGATATAGTGGGCCATCAACTTACGTCGGGGTGGTTCCGGACCAGCTCAATGACGGACTCGTCAAAGTGGCCGGCGTAACCCTTGAAGCCCTTGCCAATGTTGAAGGTGTGCTTCAGACCAGCAAAGGTCTTGTCTGTGAAAGGAGTAGAGCGCTTTCGCAGCTCAAGGCGCTCCTGCTCGCCATGAGTGTGGATGTTCTGGATCCAGGTGTGATGATCAGACGCAGCGGCCTCATCAACGTGGTCCTTGAACTTGATGATGTACGAGTCCGGAATGGTCTCGGCCTCGATGGAGCTGAGGACGGGAGCGGCTCTGTCATGGATGGTGCCGACGCTGAAAGAGGCAGCGTTGGCGACAGCCGCCAGGGAGAGAGTGAGAGCGGTTCTCATGATGACGAAACCGCAAAGAGACGAGGCGACTAAAGCTCAAGTTGTTCTGCGCGCGACGCAAGGACGAGAGAAAGGGAAAAACGAGCCGATGTCCTGACCCTCTGTGGTGATGGATCAGGTAGAACCGATGCAGCAAAGGTAGAGAAGGAGATGGGATACGGATGAGGATGATGAAGGAAGAAGAAGCGATGGCGAGCAGCAGCTGGGGTAGATAAGCACCACCAGCGTGCGACAGCTCCGGTGTTGCCTCAGCGGGCCTGGGGCGGCCGAGGAGGGTGTGACGCATCAGTCGCTAGGGTGGTTGATATCAGCGGTGGCTGAGTGTCTAAAGCGGTTTAGCTCCTACTCTTCCGGCCAATACGGTTGCTCAGCCGTCGCTGGGGCAATGCGATAACGGCACCTGTTGGAGCCAAGGTACTTCCGAGCTCCCATGACAGTCCGTGCAGAGAGTTGAAGCTTGCACGGAGCGTAAGATGGCCGAGCCGAGTCGCGACTCAGGTGTCTTGGAGATGGGACAGTTGTGCATGCAAGGCGAGAGACTATCAGTTGCAGTGAAAGAAAGATCCAGGACAGCAGCAAACATCAGCTCAACTCTCGGTCAAAGAGTCACTTCTTCCGCTTGTCGAGGCTGATTGTCTCATCTCCACGGACATCCAGTCCGTGTTTGTCAGCCTTGGAATCAAGCCATCCATGGGGGTACAGTATTCGTCTTCGGCACAAGGGGACCGAGCTAACAAAGCCGAAACAACAGACCGATACAGTGCATCATGGCTACGAGTCGTCGCATTCACTGTGCTGTAGCCTGCACCCCCAAGGTATCCTGCTCGCGCCCCACCCCGGGAAGGCAAGCTTCAACAAGGTAAGGTACCTTCCAGTTTGCGCACTGCGCTGCCAGAAGCAAGTGTTCCTCCAAGCAGAATGCGGGGAGCGCCCTGGCTCCGATTGGCCCCCACTGGCTTAATCCGCCTGATCCATCGAGTCAGACGACGTCCCTGGCACGTGCCTCATGTTGCAAGCCTGTGTCTCAAGCGCCGCCATCCTAAGCCAAGCAGCGCCTCAGACCCCGGCCGGTCTCGTCCATCCCAGTCCGTTCCCGGGGTTAAGGGCGCTTTTGCCTCGAAGATACGATTCCTTGGAAAGACAATCCGAGGCCGAAAAGACGTCATGATTCAGCAGGACAGCATTGTATTTGTTTTTCTGCATCAAATCCTCCGGGCCCGGCGGAAAGGTCAAGGGACCTTGATGTGCCTGGCAGCTGGAGATGAGGCTGGTCTCGGCGATAGCTCCCTTAGTTCTCCACTTTGAAGCAACTCAGTAACCATGGTTATCTCGTCAGATAACGCCATCAACCAGTGCTTGTAGGTCATTCCAGGTATCGGGCCAAAGCGCGAGGCTGCACTCAACCACTCTTGGTTGATACGACCTGATCTATCAGGATAGGCATTGTCCACTAGGCAGTGTCAATGGGTGATGTCGGATCGCGTAGCTGTTGATGGAAGAGCAATCCCGTGTTGAGCTCCACCATAGCTTGCTTGAGCCCGACTTTGATCCGAGGCAGCACCTCAACAAGTTGAATGCTCAGAGGAACTCAAATGAATGTCCATCAAGATTTACTACGAAGAAACCGGATAGTCATATTACCATCACCACTCAGAATAGACGTTACTTTGCATTTACTCAGTATTACGCCGAATGACCCGAACTCCTGGAATCCTTCGTCCGCTTCATTCTTGACTGTCACCTACCCTGAAGAACATCACTTCACAACGACGTCATTGAGCCGCGACGACTCTAGAGAGATCAACTTGATAAAATTCACATTGCATTGCAGTTGAAATAGAATAGCGACCCCTAAACTCTCCTAGCAATAACTTTCTCTGCATTCCCTCCGTCTTTCTCGTCCTCTAACGGAGGGACGGAAACTTAGTTAGGTGTGCATGTCACCCAAGCTCCTTGAGTCGAGCTGACGCAGCTCGGACGATCCCTCCCAAATGGATGTCAGGCAGCCAAGCCTCAGGAGGGGCTCGCTTCGCCACAATTCAAGCCACACCTCCAAGGCTGACCTCCGTAACGAGTTATCGAGCACAGGTAGTGCAGGCTCCAGTTGTACCAGTTGTTTCGAGACACGCTCGCTCATTGTCAGTCTCTGTGCCTGTTCTCCGACGCCCAGTACCTCCTCTCGTCCGTATCTACGAATTTTCTACTCGTCAACTCGTGGCTGTGGTGTGCGGCGATCTCCCATTCACAGCTTCATGCACCCCGCGGCCGCAGCCCTTACAGGCCCCCAAATCTCACCTTTCGATGCCGACAGCGGATGATAACAGCCTGGACCCTTGAAGGGCTCGGGGGAGGGCGGTTTCTGGAATGAACCCGTGATTGCATTGCGACCGTTAAAATGGCCTCCATACCGAGAAGATACCGGTCTTCGACCTCGGTCTCGAACCCACCCAACACCAAGTCCTTTGAGATATTGAAGGGCCTGCTCGACGCGCTCACCCTCGACACGACCCTCCACCAAGATAACGGATTCCCGGAGATTCCGCCCCTACTAAAGAAACTACGACACATCAGCCAGCACATCACCGCGACGGCCTCGTCGGTGCACCAGAACGATTTCCGCCATGCCGACGGTTTCCAGCACATCCTCAACCTACTCCGTGCCTTTTTCAGGCTACTACAACCCCGATAAACGAAGCGATGCGGATATGCTTGCTCTGTTCAAGCTGCTGGGAGACTCCTTGAACGTTCTCTCAGCAACACTGCGTGGGCATTCAGGCAACCGACGATTTTTCCGATACAGAGTTGAGGGAGGCGGTTGGGAAGCCCTGGAGCAGGTCATCGCCAGCATAGGCCTAGGCGGAGCGGAACCCGATGCGTGGATAAGCTGCCATGTATTTGGCAAGCTCCTATCCTTCTCCCTCGATGACGACGCTCTTGATCTCCTTTGCCAGACTATCGCCAAATCACTTCGACCCGATGGCGACAACTCGCCGCAAAACGACGACGATAGTGGGGAAGAACAGTGGGATCTGGTCTTGACCAAGTCTGTCGAGAATATCGCACCTGGAGTGCGGGAGGTTGTGAACGCCAAGACAATAATACAGCACCCTGAGATTCTTAGAGCCGTCGTCAGCTTCTGGACAGCCATTCCGCGGATGAAGGATGGCCTGGCGAACCCGGCCTCTCTGCTTGTTCTGGAGACGATTCACTGCATCATCTCCGTCTCCATTTATAACCGGGCTGCGGTGCATTCAACTGGCGCCCTCTCTCAGTTCCTCCGAGTCGCCTTCAATCCTGATTCGGCACTGAGTCCCCCTGAACGAGAAAAAGGTTCTGGCCATTTGCAAGATGCTCATGTTCCTGGGCGTCAACGAACCTGCTGACACCCAATTCTTACTCTCGACACCTGGTTCTGAGGCATCCGAGTTCTGCTTGCAGATGACATCCAAGCACTCGGGGCCCCCTTTCTTCCAGTTTGATCTTTCTTTACATGGTCATTCATCTCTCGAGTTATCTAGTCTCGGTCGCTCGTTTCCGCCCCAGTCAAGTGCAGGATACACTTTTACAGCCTGGATTCGGGTAGACAGCTTTGATCCTACTGCACACACCACCATCTTTGGCGTCTTCGACTCAACACAAGCATGTTTCTTGCTCATGTACCTTGAGAGAGATACCCACAACTTTATCCTTCAAACTTCCGTCACCTCCAATAAGCCTAGCGTGCGATTCAAGACCGTTTCGTTCAAGGAGAAGCGATGGTACCATATCGCTATTGTTCATCGCCGACCAAAGACCATGACTGCTAGTAAAGCGTCTCTCTACGTCAATGGCGAATTTTCAGAACAGATTCGATGCAACTACCCTCATATGCCACCCCTGTCTAACGGCACAAATGAGAGTTTCGCTTCCTTCAACTCGTCCCAGAACAAGACGAACCCGGTACAGGCCTTTGTTGGCACACCTAAGGATCTTTCGAACCAAATAGGGCCTGGTCTTGTCTTCTCACGGTGGTCACTTGCTTCGGCGCATCTGTTTGAGGACGTGTTGAGCGACGATTTCCTAGCGGTTCACTATGGCCTCGGGCCACGATATCAAGGCAACTTTCAGGATAGCCTGGGAGGCTTTCAGACCTACGAGGCATCGGCCACTCTAGGCCTACGTAATGAGATCGCGCATCCAGGAAAGGGGGAGCACTCTGACATCATCAGAGCTGTGCGAGAGAAAGCTGGTTCACTACTCCCAGAGTCCAAGATTCTGCTGAGCATCCTGCCCTCAGCTACATTCCCAGAAAACGTGCAGTTCTACGACACTGGACTCTTGCGATCGTTGCCGAGGAACTGCTCTCGTAACCTATTCCGAGCATCGAACCAGGAGGGCGCCCCTCTGGCTATCAACTGCGCGGTCCCAAGCCTCCCAGACTCACTGTTCCGAGTCCAGGGATTGCTATCGTTCCGAGGCAACCCCATCGTCGCCGTTCCCTCGTACCTTGATGAGAATTTGTGGCGCTTGGCTGGGTTCACACCACTGGCGCTCAAACTCTTTGAGAGAGCATCTACCATTGAGGAGACAGTTCGGGCAGCTGAAATGCTCTTCTTCTGCATTCGCCAGAACTGGAGAAACAGTGAAGCCATCGAGAAGGACAACGGCTATGGCATCTTGGCCATGCTCATCCGTGTGAAGCTGGGGCACGGTGGCAGTATTGGTGACTCTGCGGTCACTCGACTCCCAGTCTCCAGTGAAGATCGCGACCGATTGGCGTTCCAGCTTCTGAGTCTGATTCTTGATTTCGTCGGATACAACCACGCAGAGCCCATGGAGTCATTCATCATCAACCCGCTGGCTTACCGTATCCTCCTTATCGATCTGGACATCTGGCGCAAGTCAGCGCCGCGCATTCAGGAACTTTACTACAAACAATTTGTTACGTTCGCTGTGAAGAGCAAATACCACGAGTT
This sequence comes from Fusarium oligoseptatum, assembly GCA_003946995.1. Classification (NCBI taxonomy): domain Eukaryota; kingdom Fungi; phylum Ascomycota; class Sordariomycetes; order Hypocreales; family Nectriaceae; genus Fusarium; species Fusarium oligoseptatum. Next base: position 174,104 of record NKCK01000026.1, read on the forward strand.
CAATAGTCGGAGGTTGATCAGGATGAGTAAGTTGCGATGTGGAAGCGGATGTGCCAGGTCTAACAGATTCTAGGAATCGTCAAGAGATTGCTGGATGCGATGAAAGGTGAAGTGGTGTCGGATGATACTATTTCCCACTTCATGGGTGCATTCGAGGTTCTCGTCACCTCAAACTTTAGCCAGGAGGTCATGAGGTCATTGTCGCTCTTCATCACATACGCCTTTCACTCACCAGCCTCGTCGCTGCCACGAAGTCCGCGACCCCTTTCGTCGGTCTCGAGGTCCAGCACTCCGGCTCCTCGGCGAAACCGGACACCGACGGATGCCAGCCTGTCTGGGGCTTCACCTTCTGGCCTCAAGTTCCTGACTAAGAAGCAGCTGGGTGTCAAGGTCTTGAGCATGTACTCACGCATACTGTGCGACAAAAACGAACACAACCCACATCAAGAAATTTGCCCGCACAGTTACGAACAAGGTGAGATGTCATGTCCTCTGGCTCGTGGCTCTTCTAACGTTGGTAGTGGCTATTGTATCTACTGGCAGAGGATGATCCAGAAGTTGTGGTCCATGGCTGCAAGATTCTGGCACGATTACTTGTGATCCATGGAACAAACTACACGTCGAAATTCGCCGGCAAGTCTGGAGGGTTTACCATCATGTCAAATCGACTGAAGCGGTTCTGGGATCTGCCAACAATTTGGCCCATCTGCTTCTGCATTCTATTTGGCTACGATGTTTCCGATATCGATTTTGACAAGAACTTTGACTTTTTCAACCTCCTGGAAACATTTGGCAAGCGCAAGGTTGTCTACCCAGAATCTCTGTCTGTCATCACAGCAATGCTGCAGCATGGATTGAAGGATGTTACGAGATACCAAGACGATCCCGACTCTCCAGCGACGCATGGCCCCTCGACCCATACGCTCAAGAAATTTGCCTCTGCCAAGGAGCTGCGACCACGAGCAGACTCTATGGATCTTGCTACTGCCCTTGAAACTCGATGTATGTGCAGTTCCGACCTGGACGGATCCCGACTGACATTGTTCTAGTAAACTTTTCGAGAGATAGCGATCGAGTGGCGAGCTACGCTGGAGTTCTCCATACAGTCATTCGCTTCCTATTGGATCTCCATGAGCGCTCGACTGAGTTTAGAGACTTTGCTCTGACCTCGGAATGGGTGAGACTGTTGCTCGCTGCACTCTATCCAGTTGTTGTCAGCGCCGATGGAGTCACACCAGAGACTGAGTTGAACTCGGGAGATGCTGCTCTCACTTTTGAAGGAACCGACGTCATTATTCGGCCTATCGGCGGGAGTGGTTCGCATGCTACACCTATTGTGCGAACAACAAGCGTCGACCCCATTCCGTCACCACAGTCAACGCCCCCTAAAGGCACCCCTCTCAGGAGAGCGTCATCTTTCATCCTTCTCACAGCACACAAATCGCCCGTTGGCCCCAGCCCAGCTCGCTTGAACCCAGCAGTGCCACCAACGAGGTCGACGCCCAAGAAGAAGCCAAGCAGCGATATCTTGGATGGGATCATTGATCTGGTCGTCAATGTCTTTATGGATCAACTCCTCTCGCGCAAAGACTTCCCGGGCTTTGGTCTGTTCACCAAAGTGCCTCCGGGTTTCCGTGAGCACCAAGCTTACTTTGAGTCGTATATTCTCAGGAATGTGATCACCCAGCTGACAAACAATGTCCAACTGAACCAGAAAGCCATCTGCGAACCTAGGATTCTGACCAATCTCTCGAGATTTTGCCTCCACATGTCGGAAGCCATCTTTGAGGGCTGGTTCATGAATGGGGCCGAGACCATGATTGACTTTATCGGCATGCTACTGGAATTCCTGCAGCGCCCTGATATTGCTACCCTCAAAAGTGTCCGCCTTTGCAGCCAGGCCGTTACTACGGTCAGGAGCTGTCTGCTCAGGATCATTCTTCTCAGGCTATCGGACCTTGACAGCCCAGATACCACGGTGGTTGAGGCAAAGCAGTTCATGGACAAGATGGCGTACTGGCAAATGTCAATTCTTGGCTGCTTTTCCTCGGAGGATGACTTTCTGAAGCTTTTCTGGTACCAGCTTTACACAAAGCTTATTGGCGACAAGATGCCACTCCGCGTTGCGGCAGCCAACTTTCTGCGCATCATCCTGGTTCAGAAGCCAGAAGAGTCTGCAACTTTGATCCGTTCATGCATGTCACCGGACCAGAAACAACTCTCCAAAGACTTTCAGAAACTCACTGGAGTGGATGATGAATCTTTTGTTGAGTGGGTTGACAAACATCGACCGTCCCTGGATGTCCTCTTCTTTGGCGGAATGTCTAAGACATGGGAAGACTTTGTTAGTGCCGAGAACGCCCGCACAGCCGAGACGGCCAAAAAGCCGCATCACAAAGCGTAAGGAGAAGCTTCGGTTGTGGCATGTTGAGGGCATCACCACAGACAAGGTCTTGCTCAGTCACGACATTGGCAACAGCGCCTGGATGAAGAGCATCTACAATTCCGAGTACTTCAAGTATCATCGAATCATGCAGGACCAGCAGGACGACTTGGTGTTTTTGAGTGCGGCATACAAGAAGATGGAGCGGGATCTGAGGCGACCTGGTGCTGTCTTCAGTGAAGCAACGCCGCCTAAGTGGAAGCTTGATCGAACTGAAGGGCGAAATCGGATGCGACTCAGGGTTCTTCCGGACTACGCAATGAAGCCGGATGAGTATCAGCCAAAGAGAAAGACCAGCGAAGTCCTGCAGACACTGCGGCTCAACACGTCAGCAAGCCCGGTACCCTCCATCTCGGCATCTGCTGTGACACCCACGCGTTCGGGCCCACCGAGTGCCCTGGAAGGAAGTAATGAACCTCCTCAATTCACAGAGGAGCCCGAGTCTGCCGCAGACCAGACGGAGCAGGCCAACTCTGGCGTTGCTCCTGAAGACGACTTTGAGCTTGTGGATGACCCAAATGATCCCAACGAGGGAGATGAAGGCTTTGAAGACAAGAATCGCAAGGTCATGAGGCGACTGGAACACGGTGATCAAGTTCAGTCGGCGTACAACATTTCTCGCATCATCGGTCTTGATGCGTGTGAAGGTATTCTGATCATTGGAAAGGACGCCCTCTACATGATGGACAACGTGTTTCAGTGTGCCAACGGCGACATTGTCAACGTCTGGCAAGCTCCTCCTGAAGAGCGTGATCCCTTCTCTCAGATCGTCACGGACTCAAAGACGTCAGAGAAGCGACAGAATGCTGGCAACAAGGAGCAAGAGTCGAGGCACTGGCGCTGGCACGACGTGATCAGTATCTCAAAACGACGCTTTCTGTTCCGAGATGTTGCCATCGAGGTGTTCTTCACTGATGGCCGCAGTTATCTGTTGACCACCATCAACCCGGTTGTTCGAGATGAACTGTTTGTCAAGATGCTCAACAAAGCTCCTCACACGAGTGGTGCCAACACATTGCCGAATCCTGAGGATGCCTGGCGGCTGGAATCTCTCAAGGTTGTTGACGAGTCTCCTCAAGGCTTTGGGTCCAAGTTTGGCACATTCTTCAACTCGACACCTTGGAACCCTATCCTGAAGAGATGGCAGAGGGGCGAGATCTCCAACTTTCATTACCTCATGATGGTCAACACCATGGCTGGCAGAACCTTCAACGATCTTACCCAGTACCCAGTCTTCCCGTGGATCTTGGCAGATTACACTAGTGAGGATCTTGATCTGGAGGATCCCAACACATTCCGTGATCTGTCTAAGCCGATGGGTGCTCAGACACCGCAGCGAGTTGGTGGATTCGTTGAAAGTTACAATGCGCTGGCGGAGATTGGAGAGATTCCTTTCCATTACGGCACCCATTACTCTTCAGCCATGATCGTCTCATCGTACCTGATTCGATTACCGCCTTTCGTTCAGTCCTACATCCTGCTTCAGGGAGGTAGCTTCGATCATGCTGATCGGCTCTTCCAGTCAATTCCCGAGGCATGGAAATCGGCATCTTGCAGGAACAAGGCTGACGTGAGAGAGCTCATCCCTGAGTTCTTCTGTCTTCCCGAGTTCCTGACCAATGTCAATGGATACAACTTTGGTAACCGAGAAAGCAACGGCGCCAAGGTTGACCATGTGGAACTTCCTCCCTGGGCTAAGGGTGACCCAAGAATCTTCATCGCCAAGCATCGAGAGGCATTGGAGAGTCCATATGTTAGCGAGAATCTGCACAAGTGGATCGATCTCGTCTTTGGGTGCAAGCAACGAGGAGAAGCTGCCGTGGACAATCTCAACGTCTTTCATCACCTGTCGTACCGTGGAGCAACCGACTTGGACAGCATCACAGACGCTAAGGAGAGGGCCATCCTTGCTGGTGTGATTCACAACTTTGGACAGACGCCGCATCAAGTGTTCATAAGGCCCCATCCTGCCCGGGAGCATGTACGATGTCCTGTTCGACGACTCGACACGGGTATCTTCTCTCTTGGGTGTCTCTCCAACCCACTTCTTGGTATGTAACCTTGTTCCCTAACTTTCGAGACAAAGCTGACCCCCAATAGAAAGCCATGAACGTGTAGCCTCCCTAATCTACGCCCCAAAGCTGGACCGCTTACTCTGCGCTTCTCCTTTCCGCCTCAACTTCCCACCCTATGACAAGTTCCTGGAATGGGGATACGCCGACAATAGCATTCGCTTCTTCTTCAGCGACAACCGAAAGGTAACCCGCCACTACATCCCTGACTATGGCCGCCCCGCTAACGCACGAAAGCCGGCTGGCCTGTTTGAGAACCTCCACATTGGGCAGATATCGTGCGCATGCTTTGCCGACTCCAAGACCCTCATCACTGCTGGCGAGGACTGTGTCGTTTCTGTCTATGCGCTTCAGACGGCACCGGGTAAACCTGTGGAACTACTGCCGAGATCGAGTTTGTTTGGACACAAGTCGCCCGTTGCCACGATTGCGGTTAGCAAGGCGTTCAGTACCTTCCTGACGGTCTCTGCGGATGGGCAAGCATTCCTGTGGGATCTCAACCGTCTATCGTTTATCCGAAAGCTGCCCCTGGTGCGTCCTGTCGAGTGTGCTCGCATCAACGACATCTCGGGTGAGATCCTTCTCTGCTCTGGACCGAACGTGCTTCTGTACACCCTCAATGGCACACTCCTTCTAGAGCAGAACGTTTGCTTCGACCAAGACGACTACATTCACTCATGTGCTTTCTACGAAGGCGCTGGTAATGAATGGCTCGACAACTACCTTGTCTTCACGGGACACAAGCGAGGCCGTGTCAATGTATGGCGGCGCAGCATCGTCGGTAGTCGATGGACGTTAGAGCTTCTTAGAAAGCTTGATCATGTGGACTATAAAAACGACAAGGGAGCAAACACAGAGGCAGGCGTGACGTGTATCACTCCCATGCCGACGTGTGTATACACAGGTGATGATGATGGCCGAGTTGTAAGTACCCTCTTCCCCTGAGCATCTTCAAAGACTAACAACTTCCAGTATGAGTGGAACTTTATGAGTCGGGATAGATAGAGTCTGGCCCTCCCTAGTCGAACATCAGTGCGGATCAATCGTCGCAAAAGCTCATTGTAGCGACACACACACACACCACTGATGGATATGGATCTTTGTCTTGTTCTTTCTTCCTCCTTTTTTTTTTTTTACATTGCCGGCGGCGTTTCCCCCGGTTTCTTGCAACCCCCTCCTAGCATGTTAGACATGGAAACCTCGCGCAAGTGGGCGCATATGAATAGCGAAAAATCTCTCGGCACGAACAAGAAAAAACTTGTACAAAATGTGGTGAAAAATCGAAATTTGGAGCGTCAATTGCTGGATGGGGACCTGAGGTTGGTCCTCTCCATTTCCCTCTATGGTTCCTCCGCGCTGTCTCAAACGCCGTAGTTTGTACAATATCGTGTCTCTCTCCCTTCCTCTCGAGCTTTATTCCTCCTTTTTCTTTCTTCGATTCGGTAGGGTTACTCGTCGTCGTAGCCGGTAAGCTGTTTCCGGGGACCAGAGGGGACTGTTTGGCCTGTGTTAGCAAGAGTTGCATGGTACCGTTTAGAGAGGAGGCTCAACGTACTGGGGTAGGTGACAGGAACCGGAGGCGCATCAATGTCGCCAAAGTAGTATCGGATCGGAGGCACGATGGGCATGGAGATGGGACCGGCGGCGCCGATAATGACGGACCAGAAGAGGGCGGGACGCTCGCGGGCTGCCCAGCGGCAGTACTTGAGGGGAGTCGACCAGAAGAGGGGAGCGGCAGACATGATGGGCGACTAGACGGAAAGTCAGTGGTGTTGGAGACAGTAGAGAGGGACGGTCCGTACTCAATTGACGTGAGGTTATTGCTTGCCGACTGGTGATGAGGATCATGGAGGAGGGTCACTTCGATTGGGCTCGGTCCAATCGCAGGAGCGGAAAAACCAAGCCGCGGGTGTCGGATTATTCTGGAGCTGGAAAGATGCTAAGAGGTGGAGGGCTAAGCTTGATGGGGATATAAAACGGCTCGAATGTAGGTGCATGCGCGGATGAATTGGCACTCTATGGCCGTTTTCAATCTAAAAGGAATAATTAAAACGCCTCAAGATTGTACCTACGACATAGGGATACACATAGACGGCGATTTGGGAGGTTTGAACACTTCAATGCCTCAAAATCAGTGTCAATCAACATTTCAACCTCCAAAAGCACTACCCTAAGAAGACTAGCGCCGCGTCACCCCCCCACTGTAAGAGCTCACCAAGGCTACGTATCCCAAAAACGCAAGCTCACTGCAACTGCTGCATTGGAAGCTCCCCCGAAAGCGCAAGCTGTCCACGTCCCTCTTCAACCTTGTCGCGTCTATCTTGTACACCAGGAGACGAGGACGAAAAATAATCAAGACAAATTACCGTCATAATTTCAAGATGCGGTCGCTTTTGAGCCTCGTGCTCCTTTTGTTCGCAGCCTTGGTTTCGGCCGCTGGCACGGCTGGTAATCGATTGCTGGTCGTGTTGGATGCTGTCGAGGAGAAGGAGGCGTATTCCACCTTTTTTGCCGACCTCAACGGTATACACCTGTCCCATTCGATCATCTCTGACATCTTTTGCTGACTGGCGCAGAGCGAGGATATCAGATTACATACGAGTCTCCTAAGAACAGCGCTCTGAGCTTGTTCCGTCTTGGAGAGAGGAACTATGATCACCTCCTCTTCCTCCCCACCAAGGTCAAGGGTTCGTGATGATATCTTGGATCTCACGGGAGAGTGAATATGCTGACTTGAGCGTAGGTCTCGGACCTAACTTGACTCCTAATGTCATCCTCAACTTCATCAACGCTGGTGGAAACATCCTTCTGACCATGTCCTCGACCCACGCCGTTCCTACATCCCTCGTTTCCGTCCTCGCCGAACTCGACATTGCGCTGCCTGTTGAGCGCACTGGCAAGATCGTTGACCACTTCAACTTTGACACCATCTCGGCCGCCGAATCCCACGATACCCTCGTCCTGGACGCTCCCCGAAATGTCCGACCTGGTCTGAAGGACTACTTTGAGATTCCTGGCGCGCTGCTTGCTGTTTCCAACGCCGTTGGTCACACTCTGGGCTCCGGACCTCTCCTCACACCCATTCTCCGCGCTCCTCCCACCGCGTACAGCTATAACCCCAAGGAGCAGGCTGAGACTGTTGACCCTGATGAGCTGTTCGCTGCTGGAAAGCAGCTTGCGCTTGTCTCGACCATGCAGGCTCGCAACTCGGCGCGCTTCACCATCATTGGTTCCGCCGAGATGCTTCAGGACAAGACATTTGACACCAAGGTCTCCCGAAAGGGCGGCAAGGCTCTCTACCCCAGCAACCGCGAGTTCATCACTAGCTTGGCGGGTTGGACTTTTTAAGGAGCTTGGTGTGTTGAGGGTTAACAAGATTGAGCACCACCTTGTTGGCGACAACGAGACTAACCCTGAGATTTACCGAATCAAGAACGATGTGGTATGTTTGGAATTGACTGATATCTAGGCTAATGGCTAACGTTCAACAGACCTATAGCATCTCTATCTCTGAGTATGCCTGGCGCAGCTGGATGCCCTTCGAGCTTCCCCCCGGCGACTCTCTCCAGCTTGAGTTCTCTATGCTCTCTCCCTTCCACCGTCTGGACCTCAAGCCCACACACGTTGACGAGCACGCCACCGTCTACAGCACCAACTTCACTCTGCCCGACCAGCACGGCATCTTCAACTTCAAGATCAACTACAAGCGCCCCTTCCTGACCAACGTCGAGGAGAAGAACACTGTCAGCGTGCGACACATGGCTCACGACGAGTGGCCTCGCAGCTACGTCATCTCGGGAGCCTGGCCCTGGCTGACGGGCATTGGAGCTACCGTCACTGGCTTCTTGGCGTTTAGCGTCATCTGGATGTACAGCCAGCCCGTGGCTACTGTGGAAAAGGGCAAGAAGACGCAATAGATGGAGGAGTGATGGGGGGAAAGGGAATGCAATGTACAATGTTTTTTCTTATTATAGCAACGCCATGATCAGGAGTCGTGGGTCAGTTGCGTGTGTAGAGTAGGAACAAAAATGGGATGAATATAGAATGCATTTGTCGACTACAAGATCCAATGTGTTCATCTGCCCACCAGCCAGAGCTCTATATCGTGTCTACGAGTGGTCACAGGCCTCATGATGCACACCAAGCATTTCAACTATCAAAGACATGCACACTATAGAAATGTCAAGATACAACCACATCCATTGCCCTCAGATTAGCTCTCTTGGGTTCTCACTGACAACGCGCGGCTGTGAACAGTGAAAAACACCAAACATGTAAAAACATGTTACGCCGCTGCTGCCTGCAAATTTGGCTTTTTGGTCGTTCAATCATCACCGGGCAAAATGTATCTCAACTCATCCCCATCCTCTGTCATCCTCACTCCCACACCTCTCTTCCACTCTCCACAAAGCAAAACTAAGCCTGCTCCGATTGAAAACTATGTATACAAAAACATGTTGCGTCTCCCGCAAGCCCAGAACGGGTATCACGTGTGAGAACTGCTTCTTGGTGAAGAGTGTCGGTCATTGCGGCTATGGAAAAAAGTCATGTTAGGGTGAGGGAAGGAGGGCGCGAAAGGAGAAGAGAGAGGGGAGGGGGAAAGGAGGGATGGCTTGCTCAGATCTCTGTTCTTGAGTTGGGTCATGTACCTTTTCGCAAGTGGTTCTTCGAGAAGATCCGACCAAGCGAAAGGTATACCAAGCTCGGGTGAACGTTCTCATCATAGCAGGCCGCTGGCGGTATCGCAAAGCGATAGAGTCAGCTCGGGTCGATAGCACGAAGGCCATGCCCGGAGGGGGGGAGAGTGCAGGGATGGGAAGGGTGGGTGTTACTATGCCAAATGGCATCGATGGTGCTGAAGAAACAATTGGGGATTCGACTGTGTGGTGCCCGGGTGAGTGTGAGCGATCGGGCGGGTGAAGGAGGAGAGGGTTGGTGAAGTGGTCGTTGGGGAACGTCGCCTTGCTGGTCATGAGGAGGAAGAGAAAGAGAAGTCGAGAATGCGGTCGGAGAAGCAGGATTTTATAGGCGAAAAAATGTGCATGCAATCAGTCAGTCCATTTCGGGTAAATAAAAACAGGTCTATTGTTAACTGCGAACGACTGTGATTCATTGTCCAAAAGAGGTGATTAAAAAGTGAGGTTGAAGGTCGTCAGTGTCGTGACAGTGATTCACAGTTGAAAGTCGCGTTTGGTCCAGTCGCGCTTGGGATAAGGCTGACAGTGCCAAGAGTGGGTCACCCTTGCTGTGGCTGCTCAATTGTGTGGCTGAGCGCCACTCTTTTTTTGCTTGAGCTTTTGGGACCCTCTTCAGTCCAACGAGGCTGGGAAAACTTGGGCGCGACAACATCTGGCTTTGCTGTCACTTGAAGCTGTTTACTCTGTCAATCTCCATTCCTCGCATAGCGTAATCGTCAAGATGGTATGTTCTACTGAAATTCAAAGTGTATGTGTGTATCTGACTGACTCCTCCCCAAGGCTCGAAACTCGGAAAAAGCTCAGTCGATGCTGTTTCGCTTCCGCGAAGCCCAAGCAGCAGACCTAGGCATCATCGACGCCGGCCGCACCCGTCGCCCCAAGCTCATCACCGAAGTCGAAGCCATCCCAGCATGCGAGAAGTGGCGAGGTCAGGTCCTCAAGGAGATCTCGCGAAAGATGTCGCGCATCCAGGACCCAATCCTCAGCGACTACCAGATCCGCGACCTCAACGACGAGATCAACAAGCTCATGCGAGAGAAGCACATGTGGGAGGTGCAGATACGTAATCTAGGTGGACCGAATTACATGCGCGGTGGTGGAAAGATATATGATGAGCAGGGGAGGGAGATACCTGGTGGTGGGAAGGGATACAAGTATTTTGGTCGCGCAAGAGAACTTCCAGGCGTGAAAGAATTATTCGAAGCAGCACGCAGTAAAGGACAAGATGAGAAGCCGCTCGAAGAGAGGAGCGAGCTGAGACGCAACGTGGATGCTGCCTACTACGGATACGCGCCCGACGAGGAGGACGAAGAGATGTTGGCGTACGAGGCAGAGAAGGAGAGACAGGCTGTGGAGCATATGCTCGAGACGGGGAGTCGAGATGTGCCTGATGGGTGGGAGCCTCTTCCTGGTGATGGTGGGGATGGGGTGACGTGGGAGTTGCCGACGTTGGAGGAGGTACAGGAGGAGTTGATTGATCGGAGGAGAAGGAAGTTGCTGGATCAGCTGTAAAGCTGTGTGGATGTCTTCGAAGACGACTCTTGAATCAAGAGTTGAGTGTCAGAGTTTGGTTGAGTGGCCACTGGCCTTCTATCTATGGAGGATGTTTGACGGGGAGGTTTCTAGTCACGATTTGGCGTTTCGGACGGTTAACACTACTACTAGCTGTATGTATTCAAAGGCGCAACGGTTTTTCACGGGTTCAAAAAAGACGAGGGGGAGAAAGGTAGCATTTTACTGTATGCAAGGGGGTTGTTTCCCAAAGAGATATGCGAGATGTCAACACACCAAGCGCATACTAATTATGGCCATCCAGCAATATTCGCAAGGCTAACGACCCTGGGTATAGTACGGTGAGTATAGCCGCTTTCCCCGGGCTGTCAATTGCATGAACCGGACAAAGTCCGCAGGGGTCATGGATCGAGAAGTTGATGATGGGTTCGGAGTAAATTAATTAACAATGGAGAGACCGTTTATGTTTCGTTTCACGCACTCTAAGGGAAGTGTCCATTAGTCAAGATGGCGATCTCTCCGAACTTTTCGCAAGTTGTCTTGTTTTTTCATCCTCGGTAGAGAAAGATCCTCCAGGCCGTGTTTCAGGGCTGACAAAAGGGAAAAGAGTTTCAGTTCGGGGGTGACGATCGTTATAGCCCCTTGGGGGGGCACGGGAGCGAAAGGGACAAAAAAAGATGCATGTTTCTTCCCTGTCGGCCGCGTTGGGCACTAGACAGACCCCTGAGGACAGCTTCCCGTTTTGGATAGGTCTAGAGAGGGGAGGGGGGATGATTGTCTGACGGCGTGGTCTTGGGCATTGTCACTTGTCTTTGAATGTCTTGACTCTTTGACAAGATGAGTTGAGATGATGGATGTGGGAGAGTTGTTTTTGTTGTGTAGGTGTTGAATAGCCTTACAGTAAAAAGCCAACCTGCAAGAAATCGAATTTCTTCAAAGACCATAGAAATTCCCATAATCCACCATGCAGTGACTGCATTGGCGTTGTGACAAGGGTATATCGTGGACAAGGCCCGTTGCCGCTTGGGTTTCCCAATTTCTCATCCAATCTCACCTCAAAGATCGTCACTTGTTGTCTTGGCCTTTGGGCGGGAAAGGGAAAAAGAATGGGTACCTCTTCCTTTCTCTCTCTTTTTTCCTTTGCCTCCTCTGCTGCATCGTCATCCTTCGTGGTTTTCGGAACCCCCCCCTTCTTTCAATCCTTTTTCTGAGGCGCAGTGCACCACCATCTCACTCCTTTCACTCGGTCTCACGCACGATATTCCCAAGATAGAAGAGCGGGCTTTTTGTTAGCTGTCTGTGGCAGTGTTCTTTTTACTCTCTTTCTTGGGAAACTAATCTGTCTCTACCACCTTGAATAGGATTAGACTTGTCTGGCTCTTTGCTTCTTTTTCTGCTTTGGCCTCTTTTTTTTTTCCCTTCGCAACCCCGCGACGGCGCGCCATTCCGAGCCCCTGAATCGTTGAACCTGGTCTAGTTCAGCCTCAGCTCCATCCCATCGCCAACTCTTGTTCTCTGTCATTTGAGCAATAACCACACACACTCCTTTTCCGTTCTCGACTGGACAGCGATGATCTCTACAAGAGAATCAAGTTGAACAAGAAAAAGACTTTATCCAACCCTGGATATCCTCTTCATCTTTTCCCACACGGCTCGACGCTGGGGTTCCCATTCTAAAATTATACCATTTAAATTAGCCCACTTGGTTACGCCTCGTGGGTCACTCCCACCCACCACCCCCCGTTAAGCCGGACCCTTAACGGTAAGTCTCTGGGCAACGGCCTTCTAGAAAGAGAGAATCTGCAGACAAAACCTTGAACAAGCATGATTCTCTGGGGAAATATTCAAGGCTCATGAATGATATAGATTCTTTCCCGTCTATTCGAGATGGTGTCCTTTTTTGGCCTCAAGCTTGGAGGCGATAGGAAAAAGTCACAGTAAGCACCACCACTCTTCGCTCCTTTCTCAGTAACCTAACAGTTTGGTTCAAGAGACAAAAACCAAGACGACAAAAACAGATTCAACATCTACATCGAACCGATCAATCAGACGTCACGTCCAGAGATGTTCATCTACTCACAGCCAGCAACTTACCACTCCCAAAAACCCCCAACGGTCGCCCCGACACATCCTCCTCCAACCGTGATCTACAATGGCATCGAGCCCCCTACATGAATGCCCCGGCTGCCGGTGGAGGTGCATCCTCCATGGTCGACCTAGGCGCTCCTCGAGCTCCAGCAATGGGAAACCCTCGATTTCACTCTTCGGATGTTAATCTCAACACTCGCTTCGGTAACGGAAGTTCTACGAGTCTTGTTGCGCCTGGTCCTGTAGGGGGTACGGGGAATAGACCTGGTACGCCTACTCGACCGGGTACCGCGACTTCAACAAGAAGAGACATATCGGATAATCCTTTTAATGTGCACTTTGGAAAGGATTCTGTTAGCAGTTTACCTGGGACGCCTATGGATGACAGCAAAAAGTACCTTTGAGCAGTTCGAGTTTGGTCTGAGAGATGATGCAGCAAAGGATCACAGCAAGGAGCAGGCTACCAACGGATATCCCTCTCCACCACCGTCAATCGTCAACGCTGAACGACCGTTTTCACCCGCCAGTCAAGAAACGAACCGACCTTCGAGCAGTCGCCGCAACGTACCCGCCCCTAGTGGACTTCGCAACGTCGATATGGCCGGCCCCATGGCCCTACCTAGCCCAGCTGCCTCGGTTGCACGCTCCAGTGAAGATATTTGGGAAGCACCCGTGATCCGAAATGTCCAGGCTAAACGCGACACCCTAACGTTCCACACGCCTCGTCGACAGAGTTTCGCCATGGAAGTTGACGAGCACAGGGCTCGTGAAGGGGTCAAGCCAATGGTTGAAGGACTAGCGGGTAACTTTTCAGGTTTCGACTTTGGAGAGACTGTCAGGAGAGGAAGTGTTGGAAACAGAAGCTTGGAGACGCCTACGAGTGAGACATCAGTTAGTCCGACTGATACGACTGTCAAGCCAAGGTTTGGAACGACGAGGACTGCTAGTCCTCTTAGAACTATGCAGTCGAGTCCGAGTCTTAGTTTGAGCGAGACGGGATCTACTAGGGCGCGTAACACGAGCGATGCTACTTCTCCTCTTTCGACTGTTTCGACTGCTGAGGATACACCACGGATTCAGACTCCTCAACCACCTCAGCATAAGACATCTCAGCAGCTTCAACCTTCAAAGGCTCTTCAACCTGGTCAGATTCCTCAATCTCTTCAGGTCTCACGACCTCTTTCACCCTCGCGATCTCCCCAACCTTCGCCTCTTTCGCAACTTCAGAATCAATCTCCGCAACCATCTCCTACGCTTCCGCCGGACTCGATGCACTATCGACAACTCTCGGATCAATCTCGCAAGGCATTTGACCAGTCATCGTTCAAATTCCCTGATCTATCTGCGACGTTACAACCTCCTCACTCTGCTCAGTTACCTCCTAGGCAGTATATGCCATATCAGCCACCTAATTCTTCTCCTCCGACACGACCACTCCCATCGCCATATCGATCTCCTACCGCTCCTCTTCCTGCGCCGCCTCAGATGAACATTCAACCAAACACACCTCCGAGTCCAGCTAGCACCTCGACTGGCACCTCTGCCACACAGCCAGGCTACATGTCTCGCCCTCTCGATCCTCCACCGCGCGGCTTCCGACCTCGAGTTGATTCAGACCCTCAAGCTCGTCGACCTCTTCGTGTTCCCCCTCCGCTTGTCGATCGCTCTGCTACAGTTCCTGTTCTTGGTGGAGGTCCTCCTCGAAGTCCTTACGGTCCACCTCCTGATGAAGGCAACTACTTGCGCTCTGATAGTTCACCCCGTACGGCCCCGGAACCACCTCGAACTGCAAGCCCCTTCTCCACGCGAGGTCCTATTGAGGGTGACTTTCCCATGTCAAAGGGTCTTCCCCGTGGTCGTAAGCCACCTGGTATGGAGCCTACCAGTCCTGAAAGTACTTTTGGCCTTGGCCCAAGGAAGCAGCGCCGTCAACGTCCTATGTACCCTCCTCCTCGAGCTGAAGCCTCTCCTACACCTGAGTCACAACACAAGGATTCAGCCGAGAGCCACGGCTACGCCCTCCCCAACTGGGATGACTTTGACCGAGCAAACCCGCATCGCTCAGCCATGCCTCCCCCTCTCTCACCCTTCCGCGGCGACTTTCCTCTTCAATCTCCTGCACAAGCGACCGATGAATCATTAAGTCCTCGCTTCGGAGGACAATACACATCCTCACCCATCTCACCCACACCCCCAAGCCTCCCCTCACCATCCTTCCCATCACTACAAAAGTCCATCTCCAACTCCAGCGAGAATCTCGCTCGTAGCTTCGACATGGCCGCAGACGGCAATTACCACAACGCACCCGAGCCGAATCTCACCAGACCACTCATCTCGCCTGTTATGGCTGACTTTGTACCACCCCGAGACCAAAGCGCTACTCGCGTCGAGGCCAAGCGGGCGCCTCCAAGGCCTACTCCCATCAAGGTCCCTACGACTACCCTCGGTGTCGGACCAGAGTCAGGTAGAGTGCGGACACCTAATCCTGTCGTGGACGCGTTCAACCCTGGCTTCATCTAGCTTTTCCACGCCCTCATGACATATTTGCATATTACTGCTCGTATCTTTTTCTTTTTCGTACATGATTTGTCACTAAGCAATCTTTTCCCCTTTGTGGATATGGCGTGTTCATTCGTTTTTATAGATTTTTACTATTACATACCCCCTCCCCTTGTCCCCCTCTATCTGAGCCTTTCTTTACTCTATTCTATTTCTTGTATATATCCTGGCCAAATCGTTTGGGACATGACTAGTGGATAATGTTTAAGGGTTGGATATCCGGAGCTTTGGATCAATATTTTGCCGGGCTGGGATTATACATATGACTTTATGCAAGACCTGTCCATTTTGGCAGCATTGAAAGTTAATATTGTGGCTGCTGAGTGTCAATTGTGATTTTGTCATTTGATGTTGCACCTACTCCTTGGAACTCTGGCGTAAATTGAGCTGCATGGGTACAACCTGGATAAGTAGGCGCTTTAGTTGAAGAGGGTCTTTTTCTGCTACAGTGTCACCAGCTTGTTGAAGTCCATTGTATTTGCCGTTGTTAGCCAAAGAAGATGGGTAGTTGGAATAGTGTTGATGGAACTGTTGGAGTATGGACGAGATGAGTGTTTCTAGTATAAAAAGAGTGTCCAAGTACTAATAGCAAGTCTAATCTAGGTCGTGTATACCGCATAAAACATGATGTCTAACATTGTCATTCTGAGCCGTCTACAAAGAAAACGATCCCCTTCCCCAGTGGCTACCATCCTCTAGAGACAGAAGATGGCATAAGATCGCCATCCCCAACGGTCAGCAACCACACAAGTCTTGGGCTCAACCCTGTGAGCAGCCATATGACAACCATGATCACTGTAGACCCAGACTATCACGAAAATCAGTAAAGAGCCTAGACTTTAAAGAGATTGGAGGGTTTCATACGTCCACACTTGTCATTGTTAAGAGCATCAACCTTCAGAGACTTGACAGCATAGTCCTCAACACCCTCAAGCTCCTCGTCAAAGATGACACAGCGGTCGTGGGCGTTCTCGTCGATTGTCCACTTTGTGATGGCCTTTTTGCAGTCGCGGTCTGAGTTTACGGTTCCTTCGAGGAGAGGGCGGGATGGGGGGAGGGGGGACTTTGCTGAGACGGTGAGGGTGAGGGCTGCGGCGGCGAAGATGGTGGTGAACTTCATGTTGATGGTGGTTGGTGTAGGAGTTTGGTGGTGGTTGTGAGTGAGGTAGTCTTTGTGAGCTGTGTTGTTGTAGTGTTGAGTGATGATGATGATGAGATGAGATGGAACAAGTGGCAGTGACAGGCTCTTTATAGTAGACAGATTCTATTCTCGTTCCTACTCTCGTCTAGCATGCATTCTTCCCATCTCGTATCATCCCCAGATCCTCACTCGCAGACTCCTCATGATCACCAACATCCTCAAACAACGTTGCATACTTTTCTCATCATGTCTCAAAACAACCTGACAAAAGATGCTCTACACGAGCCCTGCACTTACATTCCATTGGATAGGTCGACCACACCTACAAGTGGATCCTTTCGTCTGCCCCAGATCTATAAGAGTCTAGAAGCTCGTCCTTCTGCAGTTTATTTTTAGGTGCTTTGCCCTATGAGGACCCTTGGTGCGCGATACGATTTTTGCAGATTGTTGCTCGTCAGCCAAGACTGTTACGTGGTATACATACATGTCAAGTGTCGGGCATATGATGCGGGAGGCGCCGTGATCTACGCTTCCTGTAAATATGCAGGGTAGTCCTTGTGGGGGATCACAGGGCGACATCCGTATCAATCTTACGGTGGACTGAGGCTGAGCATTGTCGCATACATACTCGGTATGCCCGTACGGATTATTTGTTTGATCTTGATGGCTTGAACTTGAGGTCATGGGCGGTAAAGGCGCATTGATGTTGGCTGGGACACTGAAGGCCTCAGTTCACAACTATACGCATCAGCTCATGCCTTTAGCTTTCACGAAAGCAAGCATGAGGGTCTACTGGCAATTATCTCATTCATCCAGGAGTATAGCACATCTTGTTATCAACCATTTTATTGTAGTATACATAAGTTGAAACCATCATCGCTTCATACATTTTACTTACTTCATAAACATGACTTGTTCATGGTGTCCAGCATCGATCCATGCCCAACTATGCAACCCACCCATCTAATCCAAAAACATGCGCAAGTTACCACCAATATGCTTCAAATCAAGCAAGAATGTATCATGACCAAACATGCTCATCTCCTCGCTCAACTCCATATGTGTCACGTTCCTGTTACCCGCCAGTCGAACAGCCTCTGCCACCTCACGCTGCTGCCATGCTGGGAAAAGGATATCGCTCGCAACACCCATAACCAGTGTTGGGATATCGCGGAGGGGCGCTAGACCATGGATTAGGTCCTCTGGAGGTCGGGAGCCGGGAACGGCAGTTTCGTCTGAAGGATCGGGGTGTGAGTTGGGTTGTTCCTCGTATGGTTGCGCCGGAAGCGTAAGACTGCAAGCATCTGACGAGAGGGTTGAGGCTTCGCCCGAGGCAACTTGCTTTTTCACGTTCGGCACGACGGTCGCGTGTGGCTCGTTGGTTCTCGATGCCGAGGTCGAATAGATCCATGGCCTTGCTGACGTATAACAGACTGTTGGGGTCGTAGTTTAGACACCACTTTTCACCGGCGTGGTCGAGGTACGTCTCGATGAGGAAATCGGGACATAGAGCTGGTGGTTTACTCGAGTCGGCGCGACGACGGCCAAAGCGCATTTCCCACTCAGGGCCGGATCGGTATGTAACTGTGGCAATCTCACGGGCAAGCTTCATACCAGCGTGAGGAGGTACTTTGCCGTAGTAGAAACCTCGGTTCCAGTTAGGGTCCATCATGAGAACCTGTCGCTGAGTGTGTCGCATAGCGATACTATAAGGATGAGACCGAGCGCATCCACTAATAGACACAATGCGACCAACTCGCGAGGGGAAGAGTACACCTGCGGCGAGAGATTGCATGCCACCCATAGATGAGCCTACAGAGGCATACAACTTGTCCACACCAAGGTGATCGAGAAGACGGAACTGAGCGCGGACCATGTCGCCCATGGTAAGGATAGGAAAGCGAGTCGCATATCGTTCACCATTACCCGGGTCTATACTGCTCGGTCCTGTTGAGCCATTACAGCCGCCAATGACATTTGTACAGATGACATGGTACTTGTTCGTGTCGAGAGGACCACCAGGTCCAATAAACTTTTCCCACCAGCCAGGCTTCGGGTTCGCCTCTGTCGAGTGAGCGTGAGAGGAAGCCGAAAGACCGGTATGTAGAAGAATAACGTTCGACTTGTCGGCGTTTAGCTCTCCCCAAGTCTCGTAGGCAATGTTGAACTCGGGGAGGATACCACCCCAGTCGAGCAGGAGGGGTTCCTTGCAGAGGTAGTTTTCAGTCGCTCCGGACGTGTACGAGGGTTCGGTATCGCTAGAGTCGTCGTTGCTAAGCTTTGCAGATCGAGTTTCCAAAGCGTCGAGACAAGGGAACGACATGGCAGGGTTAGAAGCAACCCCCGACTTCCGGACACTCGAGCAATGAAGCTGGCGAGATCCGAAATGTGAAAAATCTCTCTGCGCTTCAACGAGAATAGGTCGTAGAGAGGATGTAGGGGCAGCCAGTGCGGTCCTTAGCTGACGGCTAGACGCCGCGAGGGACCGACAAGACCTCATGGCGGGTAGTAATCTGTGTAGAAGAGAAGAATTAAAGTCTGAGAGAGCTCCATCGACGTAAGGTGGGTTTGTAATGCAATTGAGACGGACGCTTTGGGTTGATGGAGCCCGTTTCCGCTCCGATGCGCGGGGGACAGGGATGACTTACACGACGGCGTGGATGGCGCGATTTCACGTGACCGGTCGTTGATAAGAGGTGTTTGTTTATCGATAAGATAGGTCACCCACCATCTGACGTCAACCCCTCCGTCACCGTCACAGGGTGGCTCCCTCTTGAACTTGAATGGAAAGCTGTTGCCTTGATGCACGCACATGAACGCAATCACTGAAAATGCAACGCGTCACCTTTATTCAACGTGGGTAAAGTAGCATTTCTCTGAATTCATTCCTACCTACTCAACATTAGCACACTATTCTCCTGCGCAAGCGCAAACACTCTTCAATAATACATGCTCCTCTACATCGGGCTTTTTATCATCACCTACTTCATCATGGCTCACATCACCTCCCAAGATGCCATCCAGACCATAAACGAAGCCATGAACAATCTGTTACTTGGCGAGAATAACGATTCGGAAGAGACACGCCGCAATGAACCCTTTGATCTCAGTCCCATCGATGTGGTCGTCACACGGATTATGCTCACAAAGGGCAAGAAGCTGCCGCCCAGTGTCGTTGATGTCATCTTTGACTTTGCAGAGTATTGGGCTCATTCGAGCAATGAGATCGATTTTATACTTCAGCAGCAGTCTCCTTTACGTGTAAACGGTGGTAGTGCCAGCGAGAACAGATTCTTGGTGAGTAGTAGTAACAATCTTTGGCTCGAGCTTTACACTGACAATGGATAGCTTCGGTCGTTTCCTATCGGTATCACAGGAATCGAGGGTAAGAGGGATCTCGCAGAGATATTGGCCTACGATACAACCGAGGCCAAGCCGAGACCTCTAGCAAAAGAGCATGATCCTTTGTACTTTGCCAAGCTCGTCGACTATCCCACCCCGAAACTGCTACATCCTGTGCGCAAGGTGGTCTTTTCGATACGCAGTAAAGATCAAGGTTGGGGTGGCAACAGGGAGGATCACCACACGTACCGTGGGTCTTGGACTTGGTTTGAGGCTGGACTGGAGAGATTCGATGCGGAGCAGACTTGTAAGTCGTGACAAGGATTTGGATGATCTCTACTAACAGGTATAGGCGATCCATTGTGTACGTACGATGTTCGATTCAAGTCATCCTCCTCCAAGGAATCACCACTACCAGTCTGCGGACTCCGCCCTCTCTACCCCTCCATCATCCCCGAGGAAGAAAACGACGAGAGCAAGTTTAAGTACTCGCATCCCCTCTCCCACCAGGACAAATGGACCATCAAAGGCAACCTGACGGCCCATCGTCAATGGCAGGACCACGTGGTGACCTGGTCATGGACGGACGACATCCAGCCCGACACGGAGGCAGCCGAGAATCTCGACCGTAATGAGGGCAGAGGCAAGGCGACGGGCGACGGGTGGTTCGTCAGGGATTTGAAACTTGGAGATGTTATTACCGTCTGGGCAAAGGCGAGGTTTGGAGGGTGGGCTAATCATGTTGAGAGGGTTCAGATTGATGTTTACTGGGCTGTTTAGCTTTGGAAGAGCGAAGGGTTGAAAGTTTTAGCACTGCTCTGAATTACGATTAACGTCTTTATCGATTCACCTAGACAATCACTCAAATTGCTGATCTGACATGTTGGGTTTTGTTTAAAGTGGCTTGTAAATATGCATGTCTCTCCTTACGTCATGAAGTCCAAACCCTCTCTCCACAACATCTGCCAGCCTCAACTTTCGGATTGTAATACTCTTAAGATATTCTTGTCGGAGGAGAGATATCGGGAAATGAGATTAATCGCAGGCGCATTTAGAAACTCGAGACCTACTTCTTCACCGTCTCGCTTCATCGGTCGCAATCGAGCGATATTTTCTCTGTTTTCATTCTTCCTGCACACAATGTCGACAACGGTTAAATCTCACAATATCCCTCTCACCCTGCCTGAGGGGTTATCACAGGAGCAACTCAACTCATTCAGACCTTTCAACGTAAATAACCCCGATTTTCACTCTTCTGGTACGATGGCTAATGTGTTCAGAACTGGATTGATACCTTGACAAACTCACTACGTCTCCA
This sequence comes from Fusarium oligoseptatum, assembly GCA_003946995.1. NCBI lineage: Eukaryota > Fungi > Ascomycota > Sordariomycetes > Hypocreales > Nectriaceae > Fusarium > Fusarium oligoseptatum. The sequence goes on from NKCK01000026.1 coordinate 195,276, forward strand.
ATCCGACTCGTCCCATCCCTTCCACAAAGACCCTTACGCCCTCCGTTCCATCACCATTCAATCCTACGACCTCTTCGGCCCAAGACTAGGCTTTGTCAAGCTCACAGCCACAGTCTCCAACGGCGCAGGCGAGACATTACCCGCCGCCGCTCTTCTCCGAGGGCCTAGTGTCGCGATGCTCTTTATGCTCGTACCAGATGATGTATCGCCAGAGTCGGATGAGCGATATGTCGTTCTTACAGTGCAACCTCGTGTTCCGGCTGGGAGTCTCGGGTTTGTAGAGTTGCCGGCTGGAATGGTAGATGACATGGGAAGTTTCAAGGGTGCAGCTGCATTGGAGATACAAGAAGAGCTCGGTGTAACCATCCGCGAGGATGAACTTACTTCCCTAAGCGACCTGGCGATTCCAAGCAGCGACAACGCCGAAGGTCTCGCGAATGCCATGTTTCCCAGCGCGGGAGGTTGCGATGAACACATCACCATTTTCAGCCACGAGCGAAGAATTCCTCGTGAGCAGTTGAAGGAATGGAGTGGACGTCTAACGGGGTTGAGGTCTCATGGTGAAAAGATTACGCTCAAGGTTGTTCCTATGAAGGATGCTTGGAGGGAGGGTGCTCGTGATGCAAAGTGTTTGGCGGCGCTTGCTCTATGGCAGGGACTTCGTCAGGAGAAGAAGGTGTAACATTTTTATCTATCCTCTTTTTTTTTCTTTTTCTAGTATCATGACATTTCTCATTTATAGCTTGAATCGTTGAGCGAGAAGTACTCCTTCGGCCAGAGTTCCAACGCGAGCGTCAATGGCATAACCCTCTGCTTCGAGTCTCTTGCACTCTTCCCATAGATCGGCCAGCTTGACGGTAAACACCTCGATGAACTCATTCTCCTCAAGTTCAGGTTTGAGATTCTGATTCTCGGGAAGCGACATATCGATGCTCACGTGGACCATTCGAAGGTTGGTGTTACAAAAGCCAGGATCGTTAAACATCATAGGCGACGTCTCCGTAACCTCTCCAACATAACCCGTCTCTTCTCTAAGCTCACGCACGGCGCATTGCTCGACTGTCTCGCCTTCGTCAATGAGGCCTGCGGGGACTTCGATAGCGACCATGTCGATCGGAGGACGGTACTGCTTCTGGAGGATAATCTCTTGACCGGTGGGCTTGTCGAGGATTGCGACGATGCCGACGCCATCAATGTCTGCGTCCTTGGGACGGGTTCGTCGCTCAGCGGATTCCCATGTTCTAGTTACGTTTTTTGGGTCTATGTATGTGATTCTTAAGAGGTCAGCGAGTTCGGCGATGTGTGAGATGAGTACGTACTTGGAGAGTTTGATCCATCGGGCCTCTTCCTCTGGCTAAGATGAGTTAGTATACAGAAACAGAAAATAGAGAGTGTAAAGTCTTACCAGAGGCCCTGTTGAGACAACTTTAGAATCAGAAACAGACATTGTTTTGTTTGTGTTGATCTCTTTCAGTGCGAGAACCCGTCATGATAAACACACTCTAAAAAAAAAGCCCCGCCGAACTTCGGTGAGGCCCAGTCACACAAGGCTACCCTGAAACTCACACTTGGCCGCATATCTCGGTCAGTTTGTCTAACATCGTGAAAGATGATTGGATTAACTAGTGAAGATCAGGAGTGAGTTTGCATGATTGATTGGATTTTATTGAAGAGTGGATAAACTGGCGGTGTAAGTGAGGCACTCAATGAGGTTGTGGTACGTGGCAATTGAGGTGGTAAGAAAAGAGACGACAATGTGCATTGAACCAACTCTTGATCTTATCTGGCATCCTTAAACAAGGACAGGCTTTCCAACTTCGCTGCCTGAATCAACACTGCAAACCCTCTTACAAGTAGCCTTATCCGCCTGACCGTGAAGAATCTCAATCCACTGAATCTGCTGATAAGCCACGCCGCCCTCTGCCATGGTACCTGTCCAGTCACCTCCATCGCTCCAAGCATTGAGGCTGAACTGCGCCGGATCGCGAGGCACCTGGAAAGAATTCGCCCAAGTCTGCTTCCCATTAACTTTCCAGACTGTCTCCTTGGGTGTCCAATCCATCCGGTGCGCGGCCCAGTCTGTCCACTTGACACCGTCGGGCATCGTGACGGCCTTGCTGGCTCCCACGACTTCCTCGCCTTCCTCCGTGTAAGAAGGTTGGTTCGTGTAGTGGATGAGACCCTTGGGATCTGAAGTAAGAACCTCAATATCTGCTTCTTGAACATCGGCTAGCTTTTCCCCGCCGAGGTAGGTAAACATGGCTGTACAAGCACCGGGCGAACCCGTGGTACGAGCGTACATGCGCATAGAAGCGTAGTGATACTTGTTGATAGACTCAAACTCTGCTGCAGACTGAAATCCCTTATGACGAGCAGTCCGCATCGTCATAAAGGTATCACTAGCAGGCGAGCTATCGGTATTCTTCTCAATATAGATATTGTTATAAGAGTTCTGCATCGGAAACTCCGTGTTTCCATTATCCCAATTCTGCAGACCCCAAGTCTGACCGAATTCAGACTCCCAGTTGAAGAACGAGGTGGAAAAGTCTGCGTCGGCGTTTCCTTGCTGAGTCTGGATCAGGGCTGGGACTTTTGCATACTGGGATAGAGAGCGAAAGTCCCAGAACATGTGGTCGGAGTAGTATGTGTTGTCGGCTACGTAGCAGTCGCATTGGGAGTCGTCGACTGTTGCTGCTCGGGCGCCGTTGCAGGCGAGGGCGATTGGGAGGGCTGTGAGGAGGAGGGACTTGGGGGAAGACATGATGGATGATTTGCTTAGAGTCTATAGAGTGAGGGTATCATGTTGGACTGTCGGTCTTATATGGAGGTCAGTAGAGCATACCTCGTCGTCCTTCTAATTAGCCTCAATCCTTCATCTTTCCACTCTCAATTAGAAACATGGACATGGCTCATCAGTCAAGATCGACAAAACGGTCAAGATACGGAGAACATCATGCAAGACTCCCGCCCACGGACCATCACCAAGAGATGAACACCCATGGCAAAGGGGCACACGGGGAGCTGTGATAGGATGGCTCGGACATGCTACGGGGATTTTCTGCCCTGTCCTGGACTCGGATCATGAGATGGGCAAGGAATAAGCGGGAGGGCCCCATTACCTTCCGAAACGCTGGCTGATGCTAGACAAGGATTCGGTTCATGTTTCTGCCTTGAAAGGATTCGTGAGAAACTAGAAGGTGGCATTGCTTCTCAAAACCATCGTGCCATAAGCACAGTCCCACAGAGTCCGTGGTTACCGCCCCAAGGTCGGGGGTATGATTGGAAGAACATACATGTCTCTTTCAACTCCGTCGGATACTTAAAGAAGGTAGTATTCGCCCGTTCGGGTGGGATTCTGACACGAGACGAATGAGGTTCCAAATAAAGGAATGTTTTAAGGCTGAGCTCGGGCTATCGATTCGCCTAAATTGTGAAGGATTGTGATAGAGGCTTTGACTTGGTCAACTTAAGACGGAAGGAATCCTTCCATTGGTGTCGCGAATCATCGGTCAGCCTTGTAGGGCATTTGGTTCGTATTTTTTATGCCAAGAGGTTGTTTAGGGATATATGGTGGTATTTCCAGACTCATTATGGCCTCATGACTTAGCTTGAGGATGAGATTTCGCCGGAGGTTCCGTAGGCCGGAGTCCCACGGAGCGCGAAGGCCGATTGAATTGGTTCTGTGGGAAGAGGGAGAGTGCATTATTAATCCATAACGGCATCTATCGTCAAGAGGTTTAGATGCTTGGCTTGATCTGGCAGTGAGGGATTTGACTAGGAGCGTGGCGTCCACTTGAGGGAGAAGGATGAGTCGACCTGTAGGGCGTTTCTCCGAAACTTCCAGTAAATGAAGTGCACTGCCTTGAAGCATGATAGATAGCCTTGAAGTGGATCCTACGGACAAATGACACCGTCCTTAGTCTAGTCAAACACATGGCTTCTAAAGCAGTTCTAGCTGACAGTGATCGAGGCGATCCAATCCATAGATGGGCCTGTGCTTGGCATGATCTTGGCTGTGGTCTTCTAGTTGGTCAAGGTTTTGCGTGTCTCACCCCGTGCTGATAATGGTGAGGTTTTGATGGATGGAATAGCTATAGAACAGCCCATGTAACTCGTGGCTGCTTGAGTACTAGGAGTGCTTTCGGACTTGCAAATACAAGCGGTGAACTTCACATCAGGTCAAGGCAGCGAAGGCAACACCACCGTCTTCATTTATCAACAGACAAACCAAGTGTCCGAGAATACCAATGAGCAGAGGCAGATGAAGCCAAAAATTTCTTTCTGTTCGTATACAGAAGTCAGCGGTAACTCAACATCCGGCGCCTGGGTATAGGCTTGAGGGTAGGAAGAAGCCATCCGCACTAATGCAAGGGACAAGTCCCAACGGCCAACAACGTGACGAGGTGATCAGAACTAACAGCGCCGTGGCGTGGTAAAAAGTTAATAAGTTACGTGAAATCATCTCGATCTCGTTCTCGAGCATGTGTGCTTAGTTGTTGTGGTGGAGGGGGACCTTCAGTTGGGGCAGCCGTACGTTTGTTACGAACTGAACTCGAACTAATGTATTCGACAAAGACTGTATGAACAAGGCAGACCCAGCCTTATGAATGCTGGAAGAAAGACGACGAACTACAAATAAAGACGAAATCGCTCTGCCGACCCGAACCTTGGCGCCAAGTTGAATGTCGACGGTACAGTACATGTCGGTCTACTCTCTGTTTCGCACCAGAGCAACTCAAGGCGAATATGAATCCATGCATGTAAGCAGTTGGAGCTGGATTAGTTGAAGTTGCATCCCAAACACACACTTGAGCATGAGATATAAACCTGCATTTATCAGGCGACCGGGAGATATCTACGGATCGCCCGTCGCGTGGTTCTTTGTTGAGGCGCCATCCAGAAAGGCCCAGTCGAGCAAGCATAGTTTCGGTACGGTCGACGGATAGGTACGTAGCAGAAATCTCTAAACCTTGATTAGTGCCTCGATTCTTGACGCGCCTGAAGGTCAACTTTGGTAGGTCCCCGGCGTGGGTTAAATTTGCAGTGAAGCAGCACAACGACACCAGATGGCTTGGACCCTCCTTTACCTGGAACAGCTAGAGTCCCTTGATGAGAGTTAAAATTGCAGTGAAGAAGATCGATGGGGCCAGAATACGTCATGAACTTCCTCCCTACAGTCAACCTCGACGAGGGTGAGAATTACAGTGAAGTCGCAGCCTCGCAAATTCTGAGGATGGCTTGAGGTCACTGGCAAAGCCAAGTGCTAGGCAATCTATGCAAATGGTTGTCTAGCTAGCGTTCTGTCTGGAAAACATATCGACGATGATTAAAAATGCAGTGAAGCACGCAAAGGCAACTCTTTGTCCAGGTACTTATCTTCCCGACGTGGGTTAAAAATGCAGTGAAGGGACTGCCGGTTGGACAGCTCAACAACACAACTCCAAATGCGACTTTTCATTCGTCAATTTAGGAAGGCTGCATGTTAGGCTGAATCTAATCGTTTTGCAGGTTGCTAGCCCCTGGCTGCGAGATGCGACGCGAGTGTTGGGCATGCATGGTGATTGCGAGCATATGGATGCTTGGCCATGGTGGCTGAAGGAAGGCATCATAGGTAGTCAAGGGCCAGCTTGTCTAATATCTAAAAGTTCGTTTAGTGGACTCTTTGAAGAATCGCTTGAGCATGAGATGCCGACCTCTAACTATCAGTGGGCACCCTTGTGGGGTGGCATTCTAAAAAGACTTGATCGAGAAAGACCAGTTTTATGTGGTCAACGGATCATAATGCCTATGCCGTAGTATAAAAATATCTTAAAAAGTATATGGCATCTTAATTCTTAGTGTGCCTGAATGGTATGGATGGATATCTAGATAGTCTCTCGGCGTGGGTTAAAAATGCAGTGAAACGGAGACGGTAATTAAGCATAGCGCAGTAACTACGCTCTCGACGAGGGTTAAAAATTGCAGTGAAGACGCCATTAGTCGACTCTGGTCGCCCTCCACCATTTGATAACTGGCAAACCAGCAGGCTATTCAAACAATCCATTCTCGGCGAGGTTGAAAAATGCAGTGAAAGTGCCACGTCAATCAACCATATGTAGGAATACTTCAATCAGCACAAAAACCCAACCCAAGCAATACTCAAAGGATCAAGCTATAGATGAAATACTCTCTGTCGGAGTAATAATCGCTGGTGAAAGAAAGGAGCGGAGGCGTATGGGATAGCTATCTAGTTGCTGGGCCCGTGTTTGTGACTGCCCTTGCTTTAGTAGACTGCAGTACCTATTCAAAGGATCAGCCAGCGGGCTGTTCAAACAATCCATCCTCGGTGAGGTTGAAAAACGCAGTGAAGCCTGCAAATGGGGGAGAAGTGTCTGCCCAGGCATCGAAGTTCCCGACGAGAGTTAAAATTGCAGTGAAGCATCTTGCTATTGGCATGCTTCACCTCTAGCTGCAAGCATACGACTGCCCGACCTGGCCACGCCGGCGAAGACGGCCGAAGCACGCCGGGTCAAAGTTCCGGAGATCGGACCGGGTGGGGATGGCTTCATGCCGGCAAGCTTCAAAGACCTTCCTGTTATGACTTGGTTAATAATGAGTCTTGTCCCTTCCCCAAGAGTCAATCACTCCAGGCAGTAATCGCGTCGTCATCCTCAATGCAGTCAGCAATTCGCGACAAACATCTCAACCATAGCACAAGCGACCTTTCCAATCAGAGCGAGCCAACACTTGTGACTCTATCAAGGCAAGGTAACTCGCATGGAAGTAATCGTCAGCTTGTCGTGATGGAATGCGTCGTCTTGATTGCGCGTTTATTCTCTTTTGAGACAATGCCAGCCACACCCCAGTCAGTTTTCCACCAACCAATGAGGCCTAGCAAAAGTTCCTCGATAACGACTACGACGCGTTCAATCCTGCTGTTTCTCGTATCGTCATCATTTAAACTAATGTTGAAACCAACATCTGAAGCTTTGATGCCCACTTCCCACAACTCTCAAACTCCACTATCCGTCTCTGGCCATGTCTTCACAATCAAGGGACGACGACCTCTCGGCTGACGCTGATGTCGAGAGCAACAGCGGATACGACAATGACGTAGCTCCGTCAGAAGGATCACCGCTCCTCTCCAACGACTTGCCCCGCGATCTCGTCCCCTCCAAGGGATTCCAGCGACGCGTCTTGCTCATGTGTCTTGTCTCGCTCTTCATTGTCGAAGTGAGCGAGTTCATCACAGACCCGCCACAGCAAAAGATTATAGAGGATATTATATGTCGGGGGTATTATCCGGATCATGTTTTGCAGATAAAGGATCAGCGGTGCAAGGATAATCATGTTCAGAAGACGTTGGCGATGGTTCGGGGGTGGCATTTGGCTTTTGGGATGGCAGTTCGTGAGTACAACACCACACTTGCGGGATAGTACTAACAAGAAATAGCCATCTTGCCTCAGTTTCCATTCGGAATCATAGCCGATAAGTATGGAAGACGGCCTGTCTTGTTCTTATCACTTCTCGGTGACTTGCTTCAGACAGCATGGGTCATGATGGTTTGTGAGTGTTCCCTCATCCACAAGCTGCCAAACATCACTCACACTTTCTAGTATACTTCCCAGATGTCTTTTCTATATGGGCTATCATCCCCGGAAGCCTCTTCTTCCTCATCGGAGGCGGAGGTCCAATGGCCGGCGCCATGGTTTGGACAATTGTAGCCGACGTTGTGCCCACCGCTGAACGAACAGGCGTCTTCTTTCGTCTCTTTGCCGCCAGCTTGCTCTTCAACGTCATGGTTAACCCCGTCTCGGCTTGGCTGCTCAACTATGACCCATGGCTGTCCATGTGGATAGGTCTTGGCTTCCTCATTGCAGGTACCCTGTCGGTTCTGCTCATCCCAGAAACTCTACGATTCCGGCAAAAGGCTGATAACCGTCGACGACATGGTCCCGGACACGAGGATGATGATGAGCCTGAAGAGCACGGGAATGGGGTCTCCCTCAGCAAGCACAGCGTCTTGAAGCAAGCTTGGTTCACGGTCAAAAACGACATGCAGCACGTGCGACGATTCATCTTTGCATCCAAGACCATCATAATGCTCATACTCACAGTCGCGACCTATCTGCCGATTAGGGTTGCGTATAATGGCATCTTGCTTCAATACATGACCAAGCGCTTCAACTGGGAGTGGTCTACCGTGAGTTTTTCGTCCGATCAGATCACAAAGCTCATACTCACCGTTATCTAGGCTACATATATCTCCACAGTGGGAGTCCTCTCGACAGTGATATGCCTGCTTGTCGTTCTCCCCATTGCATCACACTTGCTCAACGGGACCTCTCGCTTTAGATCGCGTCCTGTGAACAGAGATCTTGTTCTAGCGCGCATCTCGCTGGTATTCGTCTCTCTCGGAGGCCTACTCATGGCGTTCGCAGGAGGCCCATGGCTCTTCATCACATCTCTCGTCATCACATCCTTCGGCCATGGCTTCAACGCACTCTGCAGGGCCGTTCTCAACGCTGTGGTGGAACCGCACACAATCGCGACGCTCAACACCACCATTACACTCATCGAGATGATTATGGGACTTGTGGCTGCTCCGGCTACGAGTTGGCTGTTTAGCCGTGGCATGGACTTGGGCGGGGCATGGATGGGACTGCCTTTCCTCGCGATAACAGGGCTGACGGTTGGAGCCTGCGTGATGATGTTTACCGTGAGAGTGCCTCATGGCGTGGCTCAAGCTCACAGTGACTGAACGTTTAAACAATTGATAAAGAGAAGCTTGGGGGCAACATGTAAAGAGCTTAGATACAGGGGAAGAGATGATATACATATTTAATTCAATATTTTAGCGTTCAATAAGATCCATTTCTGTGAGATCCAGCTTGTGGTGTTGGCCATGGCGCACGACTTTAGCGTCTTATCGATAAGCCTCCACATCCACCCCGCGGCTGCCTGCTCCACCTCAGCTCCAGTAACCAACATTCATCATTCAACCTCCATACACCAAATCTTCTTTACGTCGCATCAGCGCAAGCGACCTGCTTACAGACGCATTCCCTTGTGCCATTAATCTAAATACCTTCCGAATCGCTACTCGACCCCCCGAAACACCGTCATCATGTCCGACGACGAGGATTTTATGCAAGAGTCGGATGAGGAGCAGCACGTTTACCCAGCCGCGCAAGCTTGGTGCTTGACTGACCGCATCCAGGTACGACTTTGAGTACGAAGAAGACGACGACGAGGATTCCGGCGATGTCGATATAGAGAACAAGTACTACAACGCCAAGCAGCTCAAGCTATCAGATCCCAAGGACGCCGTCACCGAGTTTCTGGGGATCCCGCCATTAGAAGAGGAGAAGGGAGAATGGGGCTTCAAAGGTTTGAAGCAGGCCATAAAGCTGGAGTTTAAGCTAGGGCAATACGACAAGGTGCATTCCTCTGACGTTTCTGACCACGGCGCATGCTAACTGTCACAGGCTGCTGAGCACTATGCCGAGCTCCTCACATACGTCAAGTCGGCCGTCACCCGAAACTACTCGGAAAAGTCCATCAACAACATGCTCGACTACATTGAGAAGGGATCCGATGGCCCCGAGGCTGTCCGCAGCATGGAGCAGTTCTACTCGCTCACCCTCCAGAGCTTCCAGAGCACCAACAATGAGCGGCTATGGCTCAAGACCAACATCAAGCTAGCCAAGCTGCTTCTCGACCGAAAGGAATACTCCGCCGTGGCTAAGAAACTCCGAGAACTTCACAAGACCTGTCAACGAGAAGATGGAACCGACGACCCCAGCAAAGGCACATACTCGCTCGAGATTTACGCCCTGGAGATTCAGATGTTTGCCGAGACCAAGAACAACAAGCAGCTCAAGGCCCTGTACCAGCGTGCTCTCAAGGTCAAGTCGGCCGTTCCCCATCCTCGAATTATGGGCATCATCCGAGAGTGCGGTGGAAAGATGCACATGAGCGAGGAGAACTGGAAGGAAGCTCAGAGTGACTTTTTCGAATCATTCCGAAACTACGACGAGGCCGGCTCTCTCCAGAGAATCCAGGTTCTCAAGTACTTGCTCTTGACAACCATGCTCATGAAGTCCAACATCAATCCCTTCGACTCGCAAGAGACCAAGCCATACAAGACAGACCCTCGAATCTCGGCCATGACGGAGCTGGTTGACGCTTACCAACGGGACGATGTCCACACATACGAAAAGGTCTTGCAACGTAACCAAGACATCCTGGACGATCCGTTCATTGCCGAGAATATTGATGAGGTCACGCGCAACATGCGGACAAAGGGTGTGGTCAAGCTGATTGCTCCTTACACACGCATGAAGCTCGCGTGGATCGCAAAGCAACTCAAGATTTCGGAGCCCGAGGTACAGGACATCCTGGGTTTCCTCATTATTGATGGCAAGATCAATGGAAGGGTGAACCAGGAAAAGGGGCTGCTCGAAATCACCTCTGATGCCGACTCTGAGCGAATCAGGGCTCTGCAAGGACTCACATCGTCGATTGGTGAACTCTTTGGGGCCATTTTCCGGGACGGCGATGGATTCCGCAACGTTGAGCAATCGGCAGGCGAAGATCAGGGGGTGGATATCCAAAGCATCCAGATAGGAAAGGGGGCCGGTAGAGGTGGTGGCCAACACCGGAAGAAGGGTAAAGGACCAGTCCCGGCATGGGCCTGAGGGAAACACAGCACAGCACAGCACAGCACAGGGGTAGACAAACAACAGATCTACTGCGTCACCGTCGACGTGACCCCGGCAGGACCAGTGCCTGAGACAGCGAGGCAACGTTTGATCTACCTATTTCGTGTCTGTTTGCAGACTACCCGTTCTGGCCCGTCTTGACTGGATCGAGAATCAGGATCGTGGGTTGTATCCTGCGGGTGCATCCGTGTTGGGGATGCGTCGACGGCATCTCGCATGGTACGAGGCACCAGCAACGGTGCTATGTGCTCATTCGTGGCCGCCACCGGTTACCAGCATGATTGGGCAGCCAGTGGTTGGCGAGCAATATGACAGTAGCAGAAGACGAAGAAGCTGGGCTTGTGTGCAGAAGGGACCAGGGCCGAAGTGACGCCGTATTCGGACTTGATCCCATGTCGTGTGTAGTGTAGCGAGACGAGTCTAGAGTAACGTATCTGGCATTTTCAAAGAGACAATAGACTTGGACATGCTGGGACCCTTGTTCGGTAAACGCCGTGACAACTTGCCACTTCAACAGCTGGAGACGTTGAATACTACGCTGCCTTGTCAATCCCTGCCCGCCTCACGAGCCGCGGCGTTTGCACCACCTCATCCAACCCTCCCCAAGCGGATTTTGACTGGTAACTACTGGCTGAAAGATGCCAAGACCCCGCGGCATCATCGGGTTACACAAGACGGGACTTGGGGCTGCGAGGGGTGCCGGTGAGAGACACACACAACACACACAGACACACAAAAAGAGAGATTCCGGGTTTGCGGGCCCCCGGCTTGTAGCTCTTCTGATCGTCAGCAAGGGCGGGCGGGATCAAGATTTGTTTGCTTCCGGTGACGAATCGGGATGGGGTTGAAGACATCTCGTGCAGCGTGAGGCTTGCTGTAGATAGATCGAGACCAAAGAAACACGGGATGGGAGAGAGGGTGGAACAAACATGAACTCATGGGAGCATGTCTGAGTTTTGGGTCTATTGGTTTGTTCATGTTTGCGCTTTGACAGAGGCGGCAGAGGGCGATGCATGATCTATCACAGAGGAGAGGGGATCTAGGGCGCAATACCCGGAGATGATGTGTCGCGGGTAGCCGTCGGGAGCGGCTAAGATGAGGCCAAAGACGGCTGTGCCTGGATAGAAACTCTGTTTGCCATGTACCTTGATGTGAAGACATGTTGCAACATGCGTTGGAGTTGCGTTAGTCGAAAAAAGCTGGCGGGCTTACAAGTCCAACCAACACATCTCTGTCTAGCCAACACATCTAGATGGAATGACAGCACAGCACAAAGATACGAGCATATTCAAGTCCAATATAGAATAACACGTCAATATGGAAAAGAGACGTCAGAACTCAACTCGCACAGGAAGGGAAACGCCGAAAGCCTCTGGGGGAGGACAGATACAGCGGGGTTGTAACAAAGGTACACCGAGTCAAAGGTGAAGGGTAGCCAGTCCTTTGTGCAACATCAGGCGGGGAGGAGAGTGAAAAAAGTTGACATGTCATTTTGCGCAGCGCATAATACAATGCGTTTGATAGTGTATGTATCTGCAATGATGGTGTTGCTTGACAGCATACAGGCGGCGTCTTTGCTGGGGAGGGGGAGAGAGAGAGGGTCCCCACTGAAAGGATTCATGAGTAGAGGATCCTGCGGGGAGGGGGGAAAAAGATGCCTCGGTATGAGGGGAAACAGGTAGACACTTCTTGATACCCGGGCGTTTGTTCTCATGCGTCAGATATTAACTGACCAACGGCTCCCTGTCTGCCTACGTCGGACCGTTGTAAACCCCACTTTGTCACGATTTCCTACGAGCAGATGGATGGTGATGATGCACGATACTGGTCTCTTTAGTCTGATGCAAGGAGGTGTATGTTAAAGCGGGCTGTCATGTGTGGTTTGTATCTGCAGCAGAGGTTGCAGGAATCAGCCGCTGCTTTCATGCGGGATATAGGCAAATGCAGGCGAGAGATGAGAAAAGAAGAGAGGCAAGAAAGATTGTATAGTTTTATATGTTTGCGCTGATACGGCAGACTCTTGATACGGCGGCATATGCAGAGGGTATCTAGCTGCCCTTTTCCCATCCGACCCCTGGCAACGAACGAACCAGAGATGCTGTTGAAGGTGAGACAAAAAGGCACGCGGTGGTGAAGATCAAGGAGGGGGGTGTGTGGTTGTGTGTGTGAGCTCACTTGCAGGACTAACCCATGTCTCAGCAGCGCGTGTCGTTGAAAGGAAGAGAACAACCAATCAAGGAGAGTTTGTATCTGGTGCATCATGTTTGTTCACGGGTGCGCATTGATCAAGCAAGGCCCTTCTTGACATGCCATTTCTGATGCACCTTTGTTTTAGTGCGTGGACTTGTCATCATGTCTTTTTTTGATGCCATGGGTCTTGTGTTTTTTGCTGGGGACTTGGGGATTCTTTTTTGCAAACAGCCGGGATATCCTTCTCAAAAAGACTTCAATAAACTGCAGGAAGGGTTCAAAACTTTCTTTTTCTCTCCTTTTTTGTTTCTCTTTTCTCCCCCAAATATCGCGACACCCCCATGGAGCCGTAGTGGAGAGGCGAGTGGAGACGCATCACCAAGTTCTGGGACTCTTTTCACGTTATCGACGCCCGTTTAAAAAAAAGGAAGGCGCAGGCGATCCCACGCCGAGGAAAAAGAAAAAGAAGAATGATTTTCCCAAGATGGGGACGGGAAATTTTATTCACTAGCTTGGGGGATCGACGTGTGCCACGAGGTGGGAGGCCATGGGGGGCGGATCATAGACTAGGTACGGATAGATTGGTGTCGAAAAAGAAATAAAAAATACTTTGGGTTAAAGTGAGCTGAGGTTGATGAGTTGAGTGTGTGACGAGATGGGGACCATGTGGAGTGAGAATTGGACTTCTGCCTCTCTGCCCCCTTTTTCATCATCAAGATGGGGGTCACCTTTTGCATTTACCATACTTTGCGTAAGAATGAGAGAGAATGAGAATGAGAACTGTTTGTATGGCGTCGCTTGACACATACTCCTCCCAGATACCGCCTCGGATCTTTCCCGCCAAAAAAAGAGGGTACGAATACGGCTGCTGCCGTGTTTTCTCCTCAAAAACCTCTCTCTTCCTTTGCGGAGCCCTTTGACTGTTTATTATTATTATCTATTATTATTATTTCCCACTGCCGCGGCTCGGCGTCGTTTGACAGCTGGTTCCATCATCATCCGTCGTCCACACAGAATCATCATCTGGATCTCCATCGAACACTAAACCCCTGCACACTGCTGCTTGCTACGTGCAGTGCAGTGGCCGCTCCTCAAGATCCGCCCACACTTTCATCACTCGATGGACCCTAACCCAGGGCCTTTCTCTCACTCACTCACTCACTCTCTCTTTCACTCCGTTTGGCTCTTTTTCTTTTTCAAAGTCACATTTTTCAGAAATCACATGGATTTGCCCGCTGCCCACGTTGCTCCGTAAGCGCATCGGATCGTGGCCCTCCAATAACCGAGAGCCTGGGTTGGGGGTGTGTGGTGTCACAGTAGAGCTGCTGCGAGGGCCCTCTCTCTCTCTTTTTTTTGCCAATCAGTTGGGACCAAGCCCAACCAATACCCAACAGCCCTGGGGTTGCAGAAAAACCTGGACTGGGAGTGCCCCTGGAGAAAGGAAAAAGATACAAGGTCCCGGAGCTGCAAGTTGAGAGAGTGAGGGGACGTGCTCACCACCATCACCGCTTGACGGATGCATCTCGACGGGCACCTGGACCTTGGAACAGCAATCATCATCTCATCATACAAACTTTTTTGATACAGGTATCCAGTTGTAGTGCTTCCCCGTGATTTGTTCACTCAACGATATACCTTTCAATGAACAGGGGTGTAATCGGGAAAGAAATCAACAAAAAAGTAGCTACTGTCACCGCAAAATGCATTACTCGGGCGGTATTTCCATTGAAGACAGCGCTAAAGTAGAAGCAAACGAAAGAAAACTCAAAGACGCCTCATTTTTCTGACATGTACACACACCTTGTAACAAACTTTCGAAACTTGTCTGGCTGTCAAGACGAGACCGGGCAGGCAATCCCGTCTGACGGACACGGGAACGCTTTAGGGGAGAATCCCGTCGACGGGCCGTCTTCCGCATTTTTTTTTGGTCTCTTGTTTCATCTCGATTGGACGGATACACAGTACCCGAACTCTGATTTTTTTGGTGACTTGACTCCGCCGCCGCCGTTTTATCTGTTTGACAGCCAGCCCGACGCTCGAGCCATCTCCCATTTCACCGTCAGTAACATCATTTGTCTCGTATCATCATGTTCCCGTCCTTTCAAACGGCCTACCTACGCATGATCCCATGGGGGCAGGACATATTTTTAATTAATTTGGTCTTGGCTTTCCTACCTATACTTACCTTCTGTGTCTGGTAAGCCCGGGCAGGTACCTTGGGATGTATGTTGCGCGGTGGAGGTTAGCAGGTACTTTATCTCTTTTCCCCACACGCCAACTTGTCGAGACTCTTGACATTTGTCACACCCCGACAAACGGACGGGAAGACAAGACGCAAGAGACAAGATGGAGGAGGCCTGCTGGTTATTTCCTGGAGACGGACAGATACAGCATTTCTATCTCGGGTTTGCCAAGTGCCGTCGTCCCCCCTATCTATATCTCTTGTGTCTTATAGTTTGCTTCCTCCTCCTCTTTTGACTCTCACTCTTCTTCATCCTTGTTGCACCGACCGTTCTATCGACTCGACCGCCCATCCATCAAACAGATCACGGCAAGATCATCGTCATCTTTTGGTTCCCAAGCACTGCCTCGCCTTGCCCTGCCCTGTCCTGCCTGCACCTGCAACTGCACCTTGCACACAATCCACTTCTTGGCCGTCCTTCCTGCGAATTGATTCCCCCTCTTGTCGCTGGCGTCGCGCGCGGAACCAGCGCTACAGCTGTCAAGTCCATCCCTAGGAGCAAATCACTCGCACATGCGCATGCGACGCACGCATCTCTTTCACCCATCCCATCCATCCATCGCCCACAACCTACCTAACCTACCTGTGCTTGTGCGTTGCGTGCCTCGCCCTGTTGGATCCTCGTCGATCGAATCGAAAAATCGTGTCGCAGCGGCAGGGCCATCCCATCGTCAGCGGGAGATCGTCATCGCTCACCCTCGGTCCCCCTCCCCTCCCCCTTCATGGTCCCCAAGGCCTGCAATCCTCCACCAATCCCCGTTGCCGACGGCACTTTTGACTGGACCTCGTGCTCTTGGCTCCCGGATGCTCATCTAGAGTGGATCCCCGACGCAACCCTTGGCTAAAACTGTGCCTCTCTCTCGCCCTTGGGTCTTGGGCTTGCTGTTGTGCGTGCCCAGCTTGTGTCCTTGTCGGAGGTGATTCGCATCGTCCACTCACAGTCCCTGCTTTGTACATTGGGGCGTGCATCCTGTGCCCAGTTGCTGCGCTGTTGAGAGAGAAAGAAAAAAAAAGGACTCCCCTTCTTGTACCACCACAAGAGTCGGTCGCCTTGATCGGTCGCCTTCAAACCTCTGGTCCTTCCTTCCCCCCTCCAAGCCTCTTTTCCTCTTAGCTTCTTTCTTGTGCTACCCACCATCTTCCATCCTTCATCCCGCCATTAACCATCTCCGTCGGCCGTGCTAGCCGCCGCCTCTTTCTTTTTTTCCCACTCCCCTCGTTGCAACCAGCTTGCTTGCTTGCTTGGAGCTCCCGGAGCTTTGTTGACAGTCGACGGCCTGCGTCGCATTGGCATAAACTCCCGGGGATTTTCTCCTAGCGCCTGGTCTTTGTTTCCTTTTTTCGCTCTTCAGGTGGTGCATCGTCAGTCAAACGTCCGAGCACACATCGTTCACCTTCTCTCTCATCAATCTCCACAGCTTCATCCATCTCATCGTCCCCCCGGGTGTGCTTTTCCAATCTTTTGCCGCAATCCCCGCCCAGCGCGCCTCTTTGCCCGCAACCAAGACGCGGGACCATCGCCGCAAGGGCCGAGGGCTTTATCTGCTGGTGCTGATACTTGCACTTGCTGGGGTTCACTCCCGCTAGCTCCCACGCTCCCAGGAGCTCCCACGCCTCCATCTGACTCCTAGCTCGAACTGGACTCTCCCATCAAATCACTAGGACCACCACCACCCGCTACACCATCGCACCCGCTGTCCACCCGCTGGCCACCCGCTGTCCGCCTCCTCCATCCTCTGTCCTAAAATCCCTAGCCCCTGTGCTCACCCCTGCCTCAATCCCTGCAGTGACCCCCCGGCGCCCCATCGAGGGGAGCATCAGAGCCCGGCCAGCACCCGAGCACGTCGGTGTCCGTCCACTGATCCACAGGTCGTGACAGGGCGCGACAGGGCACCAGAGTACCAGGCCAGGGCCTTTGGACAGGGCATTGCCAGCGCTCGACAGGTGGCCCGTCCGCCGTCTTCTGTGACGCCCAGCACCTAAAACCACGCCTATTCCTCCTTCCCCAACGCCCGCTTTCAGTTCCATTGAAGTTGGCTTGGTTTTTGCAGCGCCTTGCGCACTTTCTGCAAATCTTCTGTCTTTTGGTTTGCTCCTCCCCTGGAGTCTTGGATCTCCCTCCACCTTGCCCTCTTTCCTCTCTCCTCCTCCTCCTCCCCCTTCACGAGGCATGTTCCAGCCTCAACCCACACCTTTCGCCTCCTCCTGCTTCGCGTCCTATGGCCTAGCTCCCGAACTGGACTTCGCCTTTCCCGTGTCAGCCGGAGGCGGAGGTCCTGGACTTCTCTACGCTTCACCACCACCGGTGCAGCAACAGCAGCAGCAGCAGCAACACCAGCCACAGCCTCAGTCGCATCTGATTCACCAGATCCCTCGACAGCTTTCGTCTTCGACATCTCCCACAGCTTCCTCGCCCTTTTCCTCCCAAGCTTCCACCTCGAACCCCTCTCCCCCGCCGAACCCCGCGACCCGAGACAGTCGTTCACTGCGACACTATCAGCACCAACAGCGCCGGTTTCAACACCGCCATCAGCACCAGCAACAGCCGCCGCATCCGCCGCAACAACAACAACAACCCTACTCTGCCCCGCCCGGAATCATCGTTCCCAAGATGGAGGATCAAGGCCAGCACGACATGGCCGCTCAGCAGGCTGCTGCTAAGGATTACCAGCCTATTCTCGAGGCAAGTCGCATTCGATGGAGCTCCATCGCAAGCTCCGTCGCGTCATTATCGCTAACCTCCGGTTTCGCAGGGGCTCAAGGTTGGCAACAAACTCTCGACCGACATCCTCACTCACGAATACGCCAAAGCCGATCCGGTCTATGTCGACAAGACAATTGTGTGTTCCGTGAACCTATCCTAATCGCCCTCGAGACTAACCTCGGATGATCCTGCAGACACTTCCCCAGACATACTCCCACTTTCGACCTATCCAAGGAGATGGTAACTGTGGCTGGCGAGGTAAGTCAAATCGCTCCCGTTTCCCGTCCCGCGGCGCCCAAACATGTCTAGCATGAGCGCATTCCTCGCGTCACCTCCGCTTCTTCAGCGGCCACCCCTTGCTTTGCCTGCCGCTGGTTGTGTCTCAGAACCAAGTGACATGTCGGATTTTGGCTAACGGTCTCATCTCGCCTTTAGCAATTGGATTCAGCTACTTTGAGAAGCTGATCGACTCAGGCGATCAGGCCAAGATTGAGGGCGAGGCCGCCCGACTATTGAGTATGGGTCATATGTTGTCGACTGTTGGGGGTTACTCTTACTTTGAGGACTGGGCCGATGAGATGATCGGGCTTCTGCGCCAAGTCGCTCAGAGCATCAACGACCCCACGATGGCACACATGTTGGTGCAAGAGAAGTGGAACGACCCCGGATCCGCCAGTGGCATGATCTACTACCTTCGGCTTCTCAGCGCTACCTACCTCAAGGCCAATGCCGCGACATACGATGCCTTTGTGAACGATGGTATCGGTATCCCAGCCTATTGCTCTCAGTTCGTCGAAATAGTGGATCGCGAGATTGAGCATCTTGGCGTCGTCGGCCTTGTCCACACCCTCCTCAAGCCTGCCAACCTTGTTCTTGAGATTGCCTACCTCGATCGCAGCCCGGGCACCCAGGTCAACCGATACCGCTTCCCCGAGGAGGCCAACGGCCAAGATATCGCCAATATTGGTCCCATCATCTACCTGCTCTTCCGACCTAACCACTATGACATCCTGTACCGATCTCCGCCAGTCCCTGTTGCGCCGCCCATCTCCATGCAAGTTAACCGCGTGAGTGGTTTCTCACACAACACCGACATCACGGCGACTCAGACAGATCTCGGCCAATTTGCTACACTCAACTTTGAGTCATTGGCTATGATTCCGGGACTCAACTCAAGCCCTGCGTTTGGAGGACTCGGTTTGGCGCCGCCTCCCCCAGCCAGTTCGGTGGCTGAGCCCTTCTCACCAGTGCAGCAGAGCCCGTGGATGCCGTCGTTCCCTGAAACATTGCCAGTCTCGACGCCGCAAGCCGCGCCGCCACCCCCTCCTACCATCATGGCATCTCCTCAACCTCCGACGCCTCCCGCCTCGTTGTCTGGCAGTTCAGCGATGGGTCCCAGTCCTCCAATGGTCGCAACATCGGGACTTGGCCCACAGACTTCCCTAATGCCGCCGCCGAGTTCTGGATACCACATCCGATTCAGCCCGGTTCAACTTGAGTATGAGGAGAGCAAGAACAGTTTCCCCGAGCCGACGTTCCATGTGACGACGAATACTTTCAAGAATAGTGTATGGAATCGAGCACACTACGGAAATCCAGATTTTCACCCAGAAGAATGGAGTCCTGATGACGAACATACCGACGGCAGAGTTGGAGGGAAACGCAAGAAGAAAGACTCTGCCTAGCACTTGGGGAGGAAGGGATGAAGCACAAGACCACTAAGCATGGGAGCGCCAGACGCGCCAATTCACACAGAACTCGACGCTACGCATGAAGATGACTTATGACGATGTGCTTATGAGAACGATGGCTGGGCCACAACCAAGGCCTTTGAGCCACAGAGCTACAGATACTGGGAAAGCAAACGAGGACGGGGAGGCAGTTTCGTTATAACCCCAGGAGTTTGGAGAGGTTGGGAGAAATGGATCTTTCACGGGATGGTTGGGCAGGCTAGCGATGCTTATCGAAAATCCCTTGTTTTTCTTTCTGCGTTGGTCAGCAGACTAGGCAAGATGGGAGGCAGCGAGTTCCTTTTGTATGCATGCTCATCGTGTTGAAGGAGAGAATGAAGTGGATGGGTGCTCATCTTTGATGGAGTTGGGGATTCTTATGGGATACCACGCAAAGTCATGATGGATACGCAAGCAAGAGGAGGACATGTTTTGAATGAGTTTGTTTGGATATTACTGGGAGGTATGGACTGGGTCTGCATTGGTTTATTTATGGGCTGGGCGGTGATCGTGGGCTCTTTCCGGGCCAGGTTTCAACACGCAAGACACAAAAGGGCATTCATTCAAAGGGACGTTGATGTCTCTGGCAACGGTTATGGACTTTGATCCATTGGGTCGGTACTTGTCGAAGCTATTTTCTGGTAGTCATCCATTGTGTTGACTGCTATTACACTACACTACACTACTACTTACTTTACTACCTTAGTTTACCTTTTGGTCAAGGCCTCACTTCTTGACCTTGAACTTGTTGGCCATGGGCCGCGACATAGCATCGGCGTTTTTCCTTTACTCTACTCTCTTCATACAGGGATCTTGGTGAATAAACTTTGATACTTGTTTTGCCATGTGTCTCATCTTGGGTGTAGACCTGTTGACTTGTCATAGATTTCTTGGCAGTGATTATCATGTCTTGGCCCTTTGGTTACACAGTAAACATGCATGTCTTGGTCTCAGCCAGAGTCCCGGTACAGGGTCGTGGGTCCAAGAAGTCTCGTATCTATGCAGAGGGATGCAGGAGGAAGTGCAAGTGAGGCTGCGTGAGACGCGCAGGGCTCCATTGTTATGTAGATAGAAAGCGAGAGCATCCTGGCAAATCAAGGTTAGCCTGAGATGAGGCTCAAGAGTGGAGGTGGGCTGAGGCTGGAAAGAACCGGGTCTTGATGGTGCTGAAGGGTCAGGCTTATGTATTGATAGCGTGTATAGTGCAGGATGGGTGCATGGCGGATGCTTATGTGAAGTGTCGTGGAATTTGAGGCTGTTGGTATCGGTCTACTTCCGCTGCCTCGGTAATTGCGAGGATTGTCCCGGATTCTGTGGGGGTGGATACAAGGCTCACGAAACGAGAAGATATACTGGCATTCTACATGAGTACCTGTTTCGTGCTTGATAAGGTGGGATGCGGAATGCTTGGACTGTCAGTTGAGGCCAGCGCATGGACTCAGATGTGAATAGCCTCCTTTGCGATCAGTAGGCACAACAGTCTGGGAACATAGGCACAGCCACCAGACTCGGTCGGCTTCTATGTGAACTATGTAGAGGTCAAGATGGTCTCAAAGGGACCGTGTCGAGCTCACGCGGAGCGTTCAAGGGTGTCTTTGGGACAACTCTTCTGACTATCTTGCTGTCTCAGACAGCTGGGGCTCCAGCAACTCCCATGCCTCGTGTCACACAAGAAGGCCAACTGCACAGGATTCGGCTTTGAGATATTTGAAACGTGAGTTTCGTTCTCCCCTGCGAATAAGCAAGTTCGGAGTGGTATTTGCCGTGTTTGATACAACTCCCGCTTGGGCAGGTGAATCTCGTATCGCTCTACTCCGCGACTCAACTGACAAGGACCACCAGGTGGAGCAACGACCTGTCACGTCCGAACAGACATGATGATCCCCAAAGGCCGAGCCCAACCGAGAACCAATAAAACACAAACCGGGCAACGGAACAAGAGAAGCCGGGTGAATTCAGGCATATCTCAGCGGAGGGAGGGTTGTCGTGCCGTGTTTTTCTCTGCAACATTATCTGTGTCTACGCGGCACAGTCCAGACAGACAAGTCGCGTATTAATTAAGGCGTATGCAGTTGGCAATAATTTTTAAGAAGGTGTGTACTTGAGAGGAATCGATACCATGTCGGCGGCTACCCAACAAGGCATTATCTATCAAGGGGATTATGATGTGCATTGGGCAAAGTTGGCCGACGGCGAAGCGAAGGAATATTGACTCAACATGACGAGTCAATTACTGTGAGGATTCACATGACTGGTTCTATCGAGCCGTGCCGCCGCCCCGCGCCGAGCCGTGGTTGTAATTAATTCAAGACCTAGACGATACAACAACAACACCTGTGATGAGTTGGACCTTGTCTTTTTTGAGTGAATGATGTCGGGAAGAGAGCCAATGGGGATATTTAGCGAAAGAGGCACAAAACTGCGCGCGAATCATTCGGTACGACGGTGATGATTTTGAATCCAAGATGAACCAACCAACACTGGTACATGATTCGCCGAGGGTCGTCGGCATGGATGCCAGCGTCACGCCATCACTCAAGCTTGCCCAGGTCCACCATTGGGTCTAGAACCTCCCCCGAGATTTTGAACAAGGGGGCCACGCGCAAAAAGGTTCCGCTGAAGCGGGGGGAGGGAAACGGAGAGTAAGGTGTATATTTTGGCAAAAAGAGGTTGGGTTTGTCAAGAGGTTTTTCGGGCATCGCGAAAGGCTTGCTCGGTGACATGTGCTTAATTTATTCAATATTGGACATGGTGGGTTGAGGTCACATTGGAAGCTTTGACTTGAGCCGAGATACTTTGACAGACAGCCAGTAGGAATCGACGCCGTGTTTAATGCGAATCAGGTTGTTTCAGGGCGAGACACACTACCCAACTACCGGGCAATCCTTGAATGAGTAAAAAGAGACAGGGCGAGCGAGAGAGCGATGAGCGAGAAACGAAGTGATGATTTGCTGTTGGTCGCAGATTGAGATGGGGCTAGTCTCTAGGTCTAGGCTCTTCAGGGCGTACAAAAAGTCTAGAAGAGTCCAGGGGGAGCAGCAGCAATTGAGTTGCGATGATGTCGTAGAGGAAATGATTTGAATTGTTAATTCCTTAAAGAGTATGCACGACGTAGGCATACGTAGGTAGTAGGCTAGGTACCTATTGTCATGGATCTCGGAGTGGGAGTGCGTCATCCCGAGATGCACCCAAGGTACGGCTCGCGAACGCGTTCCTAACATTTACGACTTCAACTTGATGCGTCACGTCGGCTCCGAAGGGGAGAAGTTATATACCCGCAGCTGTATCCAGTACTTTTTCAACACTATGTAACAAGGTGACAGCTCAAGTATCAAAGACACTGCAGACCAACGTCTTCCGTCGCCGCATTAGGGAACAGACGGATAGGTAGAAAAAAAAAAGAAAGAGTGGAGCCTGGGCTGTCAAAAAAGTGAGTGTTCTTCGGGGCTTGCGAAGCACTGAGTTTCTTTCCATCTCTCCCGCTCTGGCTCGCGGAGACGGCGAAGGCGATGGGCGGAGGCGGCGCGCAAACATGCCCGGGGGTGCTCATTGCCGATGCCAGGCCTTCCTTGATTCCGCACTTCGCCTTTTCGGTTGTTGGTAGTTTATCGCGAATATTGGACTCGGTAGCTAACGAGTAACAAGCGGGAGAGGAGAGGCTGTACCGCGCGGCCAACGGACTTGCATCGACCATCCTGGACCTGGACCTTACAACCTCCACTCCGCTGCTCTCCGTCCCTCCACTCTCCAGCTTCCATCCAGTTCCCGCATTTCCACCTGCAAATAATTATCTCCTCCTCCATCCGTCTTGTGTCCCATTCTCTCTTTTCTCCTCCTCATCTCCTCTTTTTTATGTGCTTCTTTCTTTTTCAATTGTTCTTCCTCATGGCTATGGATGCGCGACCACTATTAATCACGACCGATCTCGCACATGCTCCGAATACTTGCTCCTCCTTCTTCTGCTGACAACAATTCATTCAACGACTTTGCGACTGACGACGAATACGACTCCTCCGACTACGAACCCCCACGTATACAGCTTCCTATTTGTATCGCGACCACGATTCTGACCTCGACATCATCTCCAACCTCATCGCGCGCAACCAATTCATTCCCCTTGCCGATCGTCGCAACCTAGACTCACGACAATGACTGGTCTTGGTCCAGAACATCCCCACACGACAGCGCCGTCTGCTACTACTTCCACAAATGATCTACCAAAGTCTAGCGACAAGTGGCCCGAGATCGACCGCCTGCAGATTGACGACGATATGAGCCCCGCCGAAGACGACGCCGACTTTAGTGATACCAGCTCCAACTACTCGACCATTTCCCAAGATTCGCTTCCTCCGATCCACGCATACGGTCACACCTACCATGGCTCTGGTCAGGTATTCACACCCAATGATGCTTCTGAGGCGCATCGCATGGCTCTACAGCATGGACTATTCCAGCTATGCTTAGACGGTCAACTCGTCGCTACTCGCCTACCTCTCGACCAACACACTCTCGAGGATCCGTTTCGGATTCTTGACATTGGCGCCGGCAGCGGCTTGTGGGCCTGTGACATGGCGCAGCGTTACCCTCAGGTCGAAATACTCGGCATTGACCTAAGCAGCGCCCTGCTACCCAAGGACGTCCCACCCAATGTCACCTTTGAGATTGCCGACGCCACGGATCCTTGGCCTTCACCAACGTACGACTTTATTCATATGAGGAATCTCGTGGGTGGCGGTGTTCGTGATTGGGGCGCCATGCTGGCCTCAGCTTACGCTCATCTCAAACCTGGAGGTCAGCTTGAGTTTACCGAGATCCGCCCGCGGTTCTTCGATGTCGACCCGGAGCATGCCGATCTTCCGAATCTAATGGCTGGCGAGAAGCCTGAGATTGGTGCCGCCTGTCTCGAATTTGAGATGACCTTTGTTGGAATGTGTATGAAGATGGGCCTTGAATTTGATCCTGTACCCAGAGTGCCAGAGTGGTTGGCTGATTTGGGGGCTGAGGCTATCCGGGAGCGCGTTGACTGGTTGCCTGTGAAGAGCTGGGGGACGGACCCTATATACCGAAAGAAGGGTGAGGTTTTGGGCGAGATGATTGACTCGGGTATGTGTGATTATTGGCAATGCGAATTTCGGGATTCTAATGTTATGGCAGGGCTTGAGAACTGGACAATGATGTTGTTTGGTATGTGTGGGTGGAAAGAGAACGACACGAGGGCGCTATTGGATCGCGTCAAGATGGAAGTCCAGGATCCGCTGCTGCGCAGTTATGCCAAAGTGTAAGTTGGGCTTTACTAATTCGAGCACAAGTATTGACTGAAGCAGGACTTTTTATTACGGCGCGAAAACCATTTGACGATAGCGAGGACGAATGATGGCAAGGATTAAGGATTCAACGGAGTTTTTGGCCTAGGCGTTGAGGCATTGTGTCTTTACATAAGGGTGTATTAAGAGGAAGAGACGGATGTACTTGTATGCGCGAGGCATATGATCATTGGGAGGTGTTCTTGGGTATTGTTACTGCATATTGTCTTGGATGAGACACGGATATCCAGACACTGATTATAAGCGGGAACAGGAGTCTACTTGGTAGCTGGATGTACAATACTGGGACAAAGGATTGATGTACTGGAGAGGATCTATCAGGATGGATACCGATCCTGGAGTCTCTGGATATGTATGAATGGATAGGATATAGGCATGATGGATTTTAACAAGAGGGGATCGCGAGATCACTTGTTTGAGTAGATAGCAACTCATAGTTTAAGCATTTCGAATTTCAAGTCAAGGAAAAGATTACAAAGATCCAGTACAATATATGAAAAGGAAAGCAACGCTCTTGAACAATATTTAAGCTATTCTTGGGTATCTTTCGGTCCCCAGGATGGCTCCTGATGATTGGATTCATCTCAACTCGTCTCAAGCATGGCTCATGGTACAGACGTGTGTACCCAACAAATACGCTCTAAATCGACAATACAGTAAAAAGTGACAACTCCATGCACCGGTTAACTAGACCGTTTCAATGTAGCGCTTCATTTCCCTAGAAACATGTTAGTTGAGAGTGTAATGTGAGGTCCGAGAAAAGACTTACCAATCCGTTACAGCTTCGTCGAATAGACGAATCTCATGCTCTCTTGTGCCACCAAAATGCTCCACAAAGTCGTCTCCAAATACTTCTCTCGCAATGCTTCCCTTGGCCATGAAGCGTGCTGTAGCTTCCTTGAGACTCTTGGCAAGCCTCTCACCCCGATCCGCCTCACCACCGACATCCTGACCCATAGCGAGCGGAGGGGTGGGAATCTCGAGTTTCTTCTCGACTCCGCGCCAGCCGCAACCGAGAACTGCCGCGAGAACAAAGTGAGGGTTCGTGTCAGCGCCTGGAACACGAACTTCGAAGCGAGTGGCTGAGGGTTTCGAGGTTGGTGGGGTGATGAGACGAATTGAGGCTGCGCGGTGCTCCAATCCCCAGGAGACGGTTACAGGGGCCCAGAAGTTTTCGACGAGGCGTTTGTAGGAGTTGATTGTTGGGGCGAGGAGGGGCATTATATCTGGGAGACCGACGAGGATGCCGGCTAGAAAGTGACGGCCGAGATCTGAAAGACCAGCGATATCCTTCCATTGCGCGTTCTCGTCAAGTGTATCGCGGGCAAGGAGATTCTTGCCCGTCTTATCGACGAGGGAAACGTGCATGTGGCCACTATTTCCAGGAAGTCCCTGCTTAGGCTTCGCCATGAAACAAGGCGTAATACCATACTTTGTACTAACACTCTTGACAACATACTTGAAAAGAGCAGCACGATCAGCCATCTGCGAGATCTCTCCAAATTCAAGAGCAGCCTCGAAGACTCCAGGGCCGGACTCTGTGTGCCAGCCTTCAATGTCGCAGGAGAACTGGGCGCATGTGTTGAAGACGTCGTAGTAGTACTCTTGGTTGTGAACCGGTCGGGTTAGGGAGTAGCCAAACATGCCCTCCGTCAGCGCTGGGAGTTGGTGAGGGGGGTTTTCTTGGAGGTAGGCTGCTGGGGAGGATGTTGAGGGGTCGGGGTTTTTGAACTGGTAGAATTCATATTCGGCTATGTTTGTTAGTTGATGCTGTGTAAGATGTGAGATTGGGGGAAACTAACCGCCTGCCATTGCACCGTAACCATGGCTCTTGAGCTTATCAAGTTGCGTCTTGATCAACCCACGCGGACAAGCGCAAATAGGCACCTTAGTATCAGGATCAAGAAAAATCTACAAGAAAAAAGGGAACATTATCCTCCCAAGGAATCCTCCTAAAAGTAGACAAATCAGGCACAGCAAGAAGATCATGATATCCGTTCTCCGCGTTTGAGATCTTGAGCTCGCGGATGTACGTCTTGTCGTGCATGTCCCAGCCAAAGATGACTGAGCAGAAACCGAAGCCGGCTTCGGCGATGGAGAGGAATTTCTTCTTGGAGATGAGCTTGCCGCGGAGGATTCCGTCGACGTCTACTCCTGCTAGCTTTACCATGTTGTCGGATTGGAGGAGGTGGGGGAGGGTTTCGGGGGTTATGGTGTCGGGGGAAGAGTTCGGAGGCCATTTTTGTGGTTGGTGAGCTTGGCTCTGGAGATGTGTATGTGTGATGGTGGTGAGTTGGATGTTGAAGAGAGGGTTATGCGACAGCTTTAAAGTAGTTTAGATGGAGATTCGAGTTGAGTTGTTTAGGATGTTGGTTTGAGAGAAGCAAGTCGTCGTGGAGCCGAAGCTCAAAAGCTCAAACTGAAGCTATTGTGGAGGAGCGCGCGGTTGAGGTGGAGTTGAGGGCGGGAAAGCGGGAAAAGCAACAAAGATGGAGCTCAACAGATTGAAGCCGCGATGAAGAAAAGAGGGAGAAGAAAGACGAGAGAGAGACACGGGGGGAGGGGTAGGTATCTCAGCTCGGATGAATCAAGTTTAGAATCCATGTGAAGCCCAGCGCGGCTACGATAAGCACAAAGTAACCGATAAGGCTTCAGTGACGTCAAGAGCGGCAATGTGGGGGAGCGACCACGGTTCGGCTCCTCGGTGCGCGTGCCGCCCTAAGACTGGAGCGGAATGGGTTGTGAGGCTTGGTTCAAGTCACGATGGTTAAACAGGTATTCACCGAGGGTCAATGCTATACTAGGTACAATGTAGATGGAGAGGTTACATAAATGTCAATTCCTTGTTGAACCAACAGTTTCACGGGGAATGTAAAGATCGCGTCATGGCTTTAGATCTTGCAAATCTCGCAGCTAGAGTTGCCCAGAAATGCCACGCGACCAGGGATGGCTTCATTTAGATTTGCCGCGCTCACATCGTCACCCCGCATCGGCATTCAATCTCACCAAACCCCCAAAAAGCTCGGACCGACCGGCACACAGAGCCCTCTTTTGACAGGAGCCGCGATCTTTAGCTTCTGGGGAACTAAATGGCGGCTGTTTTTCTAAATGAAGCAATTCATAAACCTGGGGAAAGCTCTGTTATCGCGGTATCTTGGGGGTTATCTTGTAGCCGCGCGGTCTTACAGTGTGTGCACGAGGGATACTGCTAATGGATGATTGGGGACATTTGTTTTGGTTCAGTTCGTCTCGTGACCTTGTGCCGACATCGGGTTTTTGACAGGGATGGTGCATGAGATCTGGACCCTGGATCTGACGATGTGCGATAGAAGCTTCATTGAGCGACGTCAAGAACCAACTGTGATGATCCAAAGGCTCTCTTTACTGGCCAGGTAGTCTACTCTACAGTACAGTATCGGATAGCTCATAAAGCCAATCCCACGCTACAGCAATGACAGCTTACCGCGCTTACATCGGCCAACGTGTCTATTGCTATCCCCCCCACCGCACAGCTGATAAGCTCCCGTCAACGATCCATACAGTACGAGGCGTTACTGTACAGCTCAAAGAAGGTCAACAATAGCCGCGATGAGGGGCTACCATTAGCCAACTAGATGCGCCTCGTGAGAGACAGCCCCCGTTGTCGGAAATCGAATGCCCCTCACTTGACGGGGAAACGAACAGCGTAGCGAATATCAGACGACCCTTTGTTTGCTTTTTTGTCTTTCTTCCTCTTCTTTTTCTATCTATATCTAGGGTCATCAACTGAACTCTTTTTCTCTTCGTGTTTTATCCTTATCGAACTTTCTTTGATAAGAACCTCTCCACCGACCCCGCCACTTTTGTCTGCCCCTCACAGGTGCTTGTATCACAACACCAATTC
The DNA here is from genome assembly GCA_003946995.1 of Fusarium oligoseptatum. Classification (NCBI taxonomy): domain Eukaryota; kingdom Fungi; phylum Ascomycota; class Sordariomycetes; order Hypocreales; family Nectriaceae; genus Fusarium; species Fusarium oligoseptatum. The sequence continues at coordinate 224,053 of NKCK01000026.1, forward strand.
CTTTAATAACCCAGCCCATCACCGTCTTCTTTTCATCCCAAGTTCAACCTTCTCTTCACTTTACTTCACATCAAAATGCCTGCCGTCACAGACTCTCAGACCCGTGGTCGCCTTGCCGGCAAGAACGCCATCATCACCGGTGCTGCCGGGTAGGTGTCATGACTCTTTCACACCCCTTCACACAACTGACATTTCCCCAGTGGCATTGGCCTTGAGACTTCTATCCTTTTTGCAAAGGAGGGTGCTTCTGTTCTCTTGTCTGATATTTCTCAGCCTGCTCTTGAAAAGGCTGCTGCCAAGGTTAAGCAGCTCGTTCCCAACGCTCCCCGCGTTGAGATCTTTGTGAGTCTTTCCACCTGTATTATCCATATCACCTAGTCGACGCGACACTAACTGTTTAGAAATGCGACGTTTCTAAGGAGGCTGAGGTCAAGGCCATGGTTGACACTCTTGACTCTTGGGGTGGTATTGATGTCATGTTCAACAACGCCGGCATCATGCACGCTCAGGATGATGACGCTGTCAACACACCCGAGAACATCTGGGATCTTACCCACAACATCAATGTCAAGGGTGTCTGGTTCGGCTGCAAGCACGCCGTTCTCTCTCTCCGCCGTCACCAAAAGACAAAGGCCAGCATCATCAACACGGCCTCTGTCGTTGCCCTTGTCGGTGCTGCCACTCCTCAGCTAGCCTACACCGCCAGCAAGGGTGCCGTCCTTGCTCTTACCCGTGAGCTCGCCATGGTTCATGCTCGTGAGGGATACAGGTTCAACAACCTCTGCCCTGCTCCTCTCAACACCCCTCTCCTGCAGGATTGGCTTGGTGATGACAAGGAGAAGCGTCACAGGCGAGAGGTTCACTTCCCCATGGGTCGATTCGGTGAGGCTATTGAGCAGGCTCATGCTGTTGTTTTCTTGGCTAGTGATGAGTCGAGCTTTGTTAATGGTCATGACTTTGCTGTTGATGGTGGTATGACCAAGGCTTATGTCACTGCTGAGGGTCCTGCCAACCCTCCTCCTCAGAACAACGCTCTCAAGGATTCTCTGTAAGCGGGGATAGTCAATGATATGGGTCAAAAGCGATGGATAGTAACGAATAGCATGAGATTGAATGTAATGACTTTAAAATACGTGGAGCATAGTGACAAATATGTATCAAGACTGCCTGCTCATAATCTCGTAGCATTCACAGGATACCAAGTGATATATACAAAATCAGCCCCAACTCCGACCCATGCTTTTCCATCTCTTCACCCTATACACCCTTCACTTAATACTCTAATGGAATTGTCCCTCAGTGTTACCCTCACCCATACTCTTGCTGCTAGAACTGCCACTCTGGATAGCCCCCAGGATACCATCAATGTAGCTGGCACCACTCCACTTCTGATGTGTCAAGACATCGCACTTGAGATCCTTCTCACGACGCTGCACAATATCGACGTATGCCTTCATACCCTCCGTCTTAAAGTTGCGGGCTAGCTCTGTTGTGATGGTCGCGTTCGAGTGAAGACCAGCCAGGGAGATGAGCTGCAGCACAAAGCCCTCACGAGCAATGTCCCAGATGAACGACTTGAGGGTCTCATCTGTGAAGCCGTGGGCCATCCAGTTGAATGAGGGAGAAAGGTTGTACACGAGACCCTTGCCGGGGTTCACCTCGCGGACAGCACGGCCGAGCTTGGTGGCCACCTCGACGTTGGGGTCACCAGTCTCGACCCAGAGAAGGTCGGCGTAGGGGCTGAAGGCGAGCGCACGCTTCGTGGCCGCCTCCATGCCGGCGCGGTAGTGGTAGAAACCCTCACGGGTTCGAGGGACGTCCCAGTTAAAGTAGACAGGTGTCTTGGTGTACTTGTCAGCAAGGTGGCGACGACGAGAGATGCCCATGTCGCGGTCCTTGGCCGTCTCGGCGAGGTACTCGTCGATTTGAGCTTGGGCGACACCCTCCTTCTGCATGTGCGCGACGGCAGCCTCGTCAAAGCTGACGAGCTTGGTGCTCTTGACCCAGTTGGCCTCGAAAGCATCAATCTCGGCGCCGACAGCACCGTCAGCCTCCATGGCCTGGATGGTCTCGGCGAGGGGTTCAATCGAGGGGTCAGCGACACCGAGAATGAACTCGTGATCGCGAACATCGATGGCCGAGGAGAGGAGCTTGCCAGACTCGGAGTCGGTTCGGGCAATGACGAGGTTCTCGCAACCCATGACATCCCACTGGAAACGGGTGGCAACGAGACGGTTGATGTGCTCGCCGATGGGGACAAGAACCTTTCCAGCCAAGTGACCGCACTTCTTTCCGCCATGGAGCTGATCCTCAAAGTGAACAGCAGCAGCACCGTTCTCAGCAAAGAGCTTAGCAAGCTTGAGAACAGCGGAAAGACCACCATGACCGGTATCACCGTCGGCGACGATGGGTCGGAGGTAATCGGTGTATGGAGTCTTTGCGCGCTCCTCGGGGGTCATCTTGCGACGGAGATCCCACTGCTTGCGATCGTGCATGTTCTGGGCCTTGGCCAGGCGCTGGACCTGGTTGGGGACAGTGTTGTAGGGGTAATCGCCAAAGTCGGGTGAAACTTCGTTGGTCGAGGTGAGGAGGGAGGAGCAGGCCCAGCCGGAGATGTAGAGAACCTCTTGGTGAGGAGCTTGCTGGGTCATCTGGACGGGATCGATAGCACCCACTGTATGGTGTTAGTCTGGGTGTATTTGGTGTTGGGGGAAGCGCTTACTGGTGTGGATGGGCTCGCCCTTGGCCTGACGCTCTTGAATGAGGTTGAAGAGCTTCTGAGCCATGACAGAGCTGGGATATTGAATCTTTTGCGTGCCGCGCTTGGAGGCGACATCAGCAGCGCTGTAAGGACGCTTGATGCCCTCATAACGAGGCGACGCCCACCAGGCCTCAATCTCCTTGACGGTAGCCTCATACAGACGATCCTCAGCCTCGCCAGCCTTTTGCGACTCGGGGAGAAGCTGGAAGGCATCGGCAGGCTGAGTCGCATGGGAGCTGTGGAGGGGCATTCTAGCGACGGAAGAGGTGGACAGGGCGCGGGCGGCGAGGAACAGAGCGGGACCTCGGGGCTTGGAAGCGACAGAGAGCAATTGCCGAGGAGCTCGAGTGGATATTCTGCGCATCATTTTGAAGGTATCTGATCTTCCAAACTTTGCAGATATCCGACAGGGTGTGTCGGAAAGAAAAATGAGGAAGAGGAGGGGAGGTTGTGGTGGTGTAGAGAAGGGTTATAGATGCAAAGTGGTGGGCTGGGATTAGCGATGGAGCTCGGCTGATGAATAATGGCCGTGGTCCGTGATAGCTCCAACAAGTTGTGTAAACCACAACACCATGGAAGCGATATCGCACGACAATAACCTATTATAGCGGTAGAACATGCCACTGGCTATCATTTTTCGGTAATAGATTTGAAGAATTGTTATCTACGTGTATTGGTCTGCGATACCGGATCCATTTCTGAGATGTCTAGCTTACACAAGCTGAAAGGTCATCATCCAAGGTAAAGAAATGAACTATGATAAAAACTTCGATGACCGTCGGTCGCCGAACACGAGCTCCGTAGCCGAGAGTATTGTCTCCAAATTCCCCAGGATCGTACGAGACTGAACTAGACAAAAAAAGTCCTCCCTACCCTTGGGGTTCACACTTCGCTCGGTACTTGTCTCTCAACGTGTTCATGTCAGCAGAGCCTTGGTTAAAGGACGAGGGGGACATTGCCGACGAGAAGACGAATTGACCAATTACGGAGCTACGGCGGCTTGAGTGAAAGATTGTGATTGGTCTGGGGACACCGTGGATGTTGTGTGTTTGAGCCGTGGCATTCAGCAGCCGGTTCGTGGCGGTTGTCCTCGGTTGTCGAGGGTTGGTATACCCGTGGGAGATTGGGATGGCTGGGTTGCCTGTTGTCCGGGGGAGAGGGGAGAGGTTTGAGAAAGGGAAAGAGGAATTGATATCGAATTGGGTATTTACTGTATTATTTGTATAGTGTTTATATCATTCACAACTACCTGTTTTACTCGCAATCTCGTCATTCCATCACTCTGATAACAATACTCACCGGCTGTAAGTCTCCCTTCTCCGCACGACACCAACCAACCATGACGCACCCAAAAAAAAGCACAGACAGCACTGAACCCAACCCCGCATGACAAAAATAGAGCAACCACCAGCTTTGCAGTTCCTCCCCCGCTATTCCGCCCGGCTTACCCCAGACGTAAGGACGCACAACCAACTGCTCGGACCCCCCACCTTGGCTGGTCCCTCCAGGACAGGTCGACCGGTCGGTTCCCCCATTGCCGCTTCAATTCGTTTATAGCAGGGAAGCCGCGGCCCAAAGTTCAAATTCGTACCTGCCCTACCTCACCCTTCTTCTTCTCGTCCTTCTCCCTTTCTCTCTACTCCCAATTCATCTCTCGCATAATTTCACAATGGCCCTCAACTTGACGACTTCTCGCCGGGCTCTTGGCTCGCTCAAGGTACGTCTTATACGAATATTCATGTGATTGCTGGACTTTTTACTTACACAACTCATTTTACAGCCCCTCACCCGTGCCGCCTTTGTCGGTGCCCGCGGCTATGCTACTGCCGAGCCCGACCTCAAGGCCACTCTCCGTGAGGCCATTCCCGCCAAGCGAGAGCTCTTGAAGAAGGTCAAGGCCCATGCCAACAAGACCCTCGGCGAGGTCAAGGTCGAGAACACCCTCGGTGGCATGCGTGGTCTCAAGGCTATGGTCTGGGAGGGTTCTGTCCTCGATGCCAACGAGGGTATCCGTTTCCACGGCCGCACCATCAAGGACTGCCAGAAGGAGCTCCCCAAGGGCAAGACTGGTACCGAGATGCTTCCCGAGGCCATGTTCTGGCTTCTCCTCACTGGCCAGGTCCCCTCGACCAACCAGATCCGTGGCTTCTCTCGCGAGCTCGCTGAGAAGGCTCAGATCCCCGAGTTTGTCGCCAAGATGCTCGACAACTTCCCCAAGGACCTTCACCCCATGACTCAATTCGCCATGGCTGTTTCTGCTCTCAACTACGAATCCAAGTTTGCCAAGGCTTACGAGCAGGGCCTTAACAAGGCTGACTACTGGGAGCCTACCTTTGATGACTGCATCTCCCTCCTGGCTAAGCTGCCTACCATTGCTGCCAAGATCTACCAGAACTCTTACCGTGGCGGTGGTGCTCTCCCTGCCGAGGTTGATCTTGAGCAGGATTGGTCTTACAACTTTGCAGCCATGCTTGGAAAGGGTGGCAAGGAGAACGAGAACTTCCAGGATCTCCTCCGTCTTTACCTTGCTCTTCACGGTGACCACGAGGGTGGTAATGTCTCTGCTCACGCCACTCACCTGGTTGGCAGCGCTCTGTCCGACCCTTTCCTGTCTTACAGTGCCGGTCTTCAGGGTCTTGCCGGTCCCCTCCACGGGTAAGTGTTACTTCCATGCCAATTGACGTATACTAACCTGTGCGATAGTCTCGCCGCTCAGGAGGTGCTCCGATGGATTCTCCAGATGAAGGAGGCCATCCCTGCCAAGTACACTGAGCAGGATGTCAACGACTACCTCTGGTCTACTCTCAACTCTGGCCGTGTCGTTCCCGGTTACGGTCACGCTGTCCTCCGAAAGCCCGATCCTCGATTCGAGGCTCTCATGGACTATGCTGCCGCTCGCCCTGAGATTGCCCACGACCCCGTCTTCCAGCTCGTGCAGAAGAACAGCCAGATCGCCCCCGAGGTGCTCAAGAAGCACGGCAAGACCAAGAACCCCTACCCCAACGTCGACAGCAGCTCTGGTGTCCTGTTCCACCACTACGGCTTCCACGAGACCCTCTACTACACCGCCACCTTTGGTGTTTCCCGAGGTCTTGGACCTCTTGCCCAGCTGGTTTGGGACCGAGCTCTGGGTCTGCCCATTGAGCGACCCAAGAGCATCAACCTCGAGGGCATCCTCAAGCAGGTTGAGGGCCAGTAGATTAGTCAAATATACCCAAAGAGAAAGGAAAATTGTATGCAAAGCGATTGGAATTTGGGACATGTCTAAAAGTGTATATAAGGGTTCGAAATGGACCGAGATAGCCCATGATGATTTCACGTTCATGCTGTGTGCCTTTATTGACATGAGTGATTGGTTTGATGGCTCACATATTGAGTCGATGTAGCTCTTTCATCTAATGTGATAAGTGATTGCCCTGTCTATTCGTCTTGTCTAAGTTGATTCTATAGGTGTTTGATGTGTCCTGAACATTACAACTCCTTTTCCAAGACCTCAAAGTACAAATCGTCCCTGAGCGCACTGCCATTGACAAGCTGGTCATAAGGGAAAGGCGCCTTCTCACCGGTAATACGATATCCTCTTCGGACGTACCAGGCGATGAGCTCTTCACGCTTCCAGATAACCCACATGTTCATAATACGTGAACCCCATTCCTTCTTGGCATGCTCTTCAGCACGCTGGAGAACTTGTCTACCAATACCGGCAGCCTGAAGTTCAGGTGATACGGCAAAGAGGCCAAAGTAGGCGTGGTCTCCATCACGACGGCCAACTTCACAACAGGCGACGAGACTAGGATCGCGATCCGCGTCAGAGTCGGATTGAGGAGTTGAGATGCCCGACGTGGAAGTGGAAAAAGGCGAGGATTACAGCTCCGTTGGGATCGGTGATCTTGTCGTGGAGGGACTCGGGTGAGATGCGCTCGTCGGCGACGAGGTCGGCTTCTGTGGTCCAGCCGGCGCGGGAGGAGGGGCCGCGGTAGGCGGAGCGGACGAGGGAGAGGACTGGGGGGATATCGGCGGGGGTAGCGGGGCGAAAGGTGAGAGACATGATGGTGAGGTGTGAGATTTGGTGTTTGGTGTTGAGAGTTGCCTTGGTGTATGAGGTTGGGTATGTACTGTTTTTGAAGGCGTTGGTGATATGCTTGATGAATGAACGCTTGCTATGATATTGAGGATAAAATACGAGTATGAACAATGTAAAGTTGAGTTGAATTGATACAGATTTCTTCTTTGAGATGAGTCTGGGTTATCTTCAATTAAATCTTTTCAACTTTTTTAGCCCCGACAATGGAGACGGCTTTAACACAAGTAACCATGTTAATACCCGGGACATACAATACACGCCCTTGCGCTGACAAAATTGACAATTTTTTGACATTGGCGCCAAATCCTTTTTGACATTTTTGAGTCTAGAATATTCTTTGCTTTGCCACTTGGTTCATGTTCCAATGACTGCCACTGGTGTGAAGTGAGATTTCGTTCTATTTGTAACGCCTACGAGTTTATCTGTTTACAACGCCTAGCTAAAAAATGTTGTGTGTTGCTTCCTGTATGATTGTGATGATTGTGTATAATAACCCTGAAATGCCAATTAAATAAAGGAAATCAAGAAAGTTGCCCAAAAGGGAAATGACAACAAATGCAATGCTTTACGTGGTCAGTTCTCAAAACTTCTCCCATGTAGTAGTATCACATTTTTGTTAAATCAAGTCGAAAGCTTTTGCCAGCGAGCAGCGCTATACTCGTGTCCCTGGTTCGTAGTGTCCTCTCCAGCTCGGTAGGACATGAGGTCCGTCCTCTCCTGCTCTGCCACCTCGGCGGCCTTGGCCTCGCTCGCGCCTGCGCGGCGCTGTCGGAGCCAGTAGAAGGCTAGGGCGCTCACTCCGACTGCTGCGGCGGCTACGCCTCCGCCGTAGACGGCTGTCTTGGTGCTTGTGGGGAGGGCTTCCCACTTTTTCGCCGGTTGTCTTGTCTGCTTCTTCGGGTTTCTTGTGGAGGTTTTCGTAGGCGGTCGAGTTGCCCCTGTAGATGTTAGTATATGTGTGTAGATGTTGGTGGGTTTAGGTCTTACTTGACAATCTCGATGCTCTTGTAGCTGCCGGACTTGTCGCCGTATACGTATTCCTTGCCGGTGCTGGCATCCTCCACGAGAACAGACTTGACGTACATGCTGTAAGGACCCTTGTCGTACTCGGTATCTGTCTTTTGTCAGCATGATGTTCATCTTGTTAGTTGAGTCGAGTCACTTACCACCGCCAGCCCATTCGCGGGTTCCCTCAGGCATGGTAGGATCACCAGCAGCCCAAATACCAATGCTCAACCGCATAGGAGTCTGGGGATAGGCCTCTCCAGCCTTGGCATCCGCATAGTTGAGGGTTCGCACAACCTCGCCATCAATATACCAGTTCAACTGGTCCTTTGTCCAGGTAGTGGTATAGTTGTGGTAATCCTCCTGCATACCATCCTTCATGTAATGCCATCCCGCCTGGGTAAAGTCCTCAACACCCTTTCCGTAGTAGTTTGTCGAGGCGTGCGTGTCATTAGCTCCCAAAAGCTCCCAGTCAACCTCATCAAGGTCATCACTCAGCCACATCATGGAGCTGATGATTCCCTTTCCGGGAGCAGCCTTCATATGGAGCTCGGTGCGACCAAAGAAGAAGTAAAAAGTTTGTGCGGATGGTGGGTGAATCGCCCTGCTTCTTGACGGAGAAGATGGCGCCGTGCTCCTCATCGTAAGGAACATCGCCGACGATGGTCTCCCAGAGGTCGGCTGAAGGAGTGCTGCTAAAGTTCCAGCGATGCGTCGTGCCAAAGGCTGGGTTGGGATCGCAGTCGGTCTGGTTGAGGGGGTTGCACTCGGATGTAGTCTGGGCGCCGCGAGGCCAAAGATGGCTGCGGCCGGGAGGATGTAGCGGGAGAACATTTTGAGCTGTCAGTATTGAAAGGGGATTTATTTTCGTGACAATCGGGGAAAAGGAGTGAGAATAAATGTTCTGTCGCAGTCAAGGGAGTGGACGAGCAAGACTGAAACGCTCAAGAAGTAAGGAGTGACAAAATTGAATAGCAAACAAACAAAACGACAGAAAGTTTAAAAAAGGAAGAAAAACTCGTCTACTGAGACGCGTCAGAGGGAGCAAACAGGAGAAGTAGAAATGTAGGACAGAAAGGAAAAGACAGAGAGGAAAAGGAGAAGAAACTACGGGGGAGGGGACCGTGCTGGGGGAAACTCAGGAGGCCATCTCCAACTCTGGAACACCTAGGCACTTGGAAGATCCCATGAGCCCTGCAATTTCAAGGGTTTTTGCGGGCTCCTTGACCCGCCAAGATCAACCACCGTCGGACGGTGTGTCACCATTAAACTCCACTTGGAGACATCGCCAAGGTCAAGCGGGAGAGGCTTGCCGGGGTATTACATGGTTTCTTTCTTGAGAAAACAGAAATTCAAAGACGCGCCACTGGTTTTTTCTGCCGCGCGTCTGTTGGTGTTTAAAATTAGTCGTCCATGTTCCTTGGATTTTGTCAAGGGAACTGGGAAATCGAGCGGGATTAACGACAAGGGTTCTTCTCCACTTGGGACGCTTAGCTCTCTCGGCAGGGGTAGCATTAAATAGTAGTACAGAGTTGATTGGCGTATGGCATGGGTGCTGTGTGGGTTATTTGTGTCTACCCCTTGGAAAAGCTCCTTGTTACAGGGGTGTTTAAAGGAGACACAAATGGGTTGATTGCTTTGCTTTGCTTTGCTTGAGTCCCTTCCATTGAGTTTCTTCGGAGAGTATTGGCCCACGTGGTCGGCATGGTGCTGAGATGCATTGACATTTTTGTTACAATGAAGGAGCTGAGGATCACAGTGCTACGACGGGTCGAGTCAGGTGATGGGGCTTACATGTTTGCGAGGGCACGATTTGACTCGTGGCTTTGAGTAAGTGGTTGTTGATGATGCATTGTACCTTGCAGCAGAGGACATGATGGATGGAAACTGGGAATGGTGGGACTTGTCGCTAGCGGATAAGTCACTCAATGATCTGCCAACATTGGATGTTTGTCCATGGTGTTGATGAAACCCATCTGCCGCGACAACCAATACTGCTCAGTGGATGTGACAATATCATCATCATAAGACTAATAAATGTACTTCATAACTTCATATTCAGAACTACCGTAATATCATCATCCTTTCAATTGCGTCTCATCGTCTTCCCGTTTCACTCACGCCTGGGCCTTGAGCTTGGCAATCCGCTTCTTCGTACCATCAACAATCAGATCCTCATCATAGATGGACAGCACACTCGGATGTTTGTTAACAGCCTGAGCCCACTTGTAAAAAGTTGGGAGCCTCCTTCTCAAGAGCCGAGAGGAAGCTGGCCGAGACGAGGCCGTGCTTGCTCAGTGTGAAGAAGCGGATGACAAAGGGCGCGACGATTGCCTGTTTGCTTTGTTAGATGTATGTGGTACAAGTGTGGATGAGTTAACCCACCTCGGCGAATGTGAGCTTTGAGCTGCCGTTGAAGAAAGGTGCGGCATTGGAAAGAAGAGGCTCAATCTCCTTTACAATACTAGCCGTAGCATCCTTGACCACCTCCTCGCCACCCGCAGAGTAAGTGAGCTTGAAGATGTGCGGCTGAACTTTGGAAGACCACGCATCCGTAAAGAAGTTGATCCTCGCCCGGGTGAGAGCACCATCCGACGACGCAGGCAAAAAATCGGATGGGTAAGTGTCGGCCAGGAACTGAGCGACGATGGCAGACTCGGTGATGATCTCTCCGTTGTAGGAGATGGAGGGGACTAGACCGCGGGGGTTGATCTTGAGGTACTCGGGGGTCCGAGGGGTGTCTAGGTCAATGATCTCTTCCTTGTAGGAGAGGCCGAGTTCCGCGAGGGTAATGTGAGCCCTGTGAGCGACTGGGTTTGTTAGCATGCGTCCTGATCAGGTAGTGTGAGCTCTTACAGGGGCACCGATGGTTGGTGTAGAGAATAATATCCGCTTGAGCCATGTTTGCGTTGCGTTGTAATGACTGATCACTGATCAAGAACTGGGTTATCGATCTGGGGTAGACGTCTAAAGATGGCACAACTCCACACATAAATAGACCTTTCGCCTGGGGACAGCATTATTAATTCAACCGGGTCTTTCGGGCACGTCTTTGATTGCACCATCGAGAATGCAGGGTCATGATAGGGTAGGTCCACCACTATCGGCTGTGGCACCCGAAGATTGGGAGGTTAAGGAGATGAATTGCGTCATTTTGAGAGGGTGATTGTGAAGTTGAACATGTTCTTTTATCAAGGTAGTAATACTGCTGTTTCTTTGTCAAGTGAAGCTGTCTTTTACTTGTTTTCCGCCTTAGCCGGATCTATCGTGAGTAATAAGATTACTTACATGGGCTTCAACCCTTGCTGCGACTATTTTGGGAGTCTGGCGACTTTCGCTTGAAGAATGGGCTCCCGCTATGTGGGCTGCTGTGCCGCTTTGTGGGAGTGCGGATCGAGATTAGTTAGAAGCGGTATGGCTTTTGTCTACCGCAATTAGTCTGCGACTTTGCGTGAACGCGTCTGAGAGCTTGGGATATCTTGAGAGTCATCCTTGGATCGTCTTGAGAGTTGGTGCCACTTGACGCGTTCTACGGATCTACAGGGTAGGACTTGATCGAAGCATTGAAGCGCATTCCCCTGTTGACATGCGATAGCCAAAGCTCAACCTGGTTCACAATGTCCTCCTCAGAAACCCTCGACTTTGTCGCCTCGGTTACCGTGGGCAGGATCTCAAGAGCCGTCCTCAGTCGCGTCTCAACGCGCCCCTTCAACACGGTCAAACTAAACAGCCACCCTGAATCCCTGAGACAGTTTGACGACGTCTTTTCGGACGAGAAAGTTCGAGATTTTTGTTAAGACTATTCGATATGATGTTGTTCTTCCGGTTGTTAGCGATAAGCGTTTGCGGAACAAGTTTCAGAGTAGTAGAGAGGGTGCGGAGAATTTGCGCGTTTCTACGGAAGCTATTGTTGCGCTCTTTGCAAGATTGAGTTGTTGGGATGGGCAGGGGGGTGTTAAGTTGGTTTTGACGGCTACTTCGCCTTCTGATGATGCTATATTGCGTACTGGGAACCTCCGAGTGAAGCCACAGAGGAACTCGTTCAAGTACATTAGCATGGAGACGAGCGTCCTTCCGCCTGGAGGCCTTCCACATGTCTCATGCATATCCTTCCTTGATGTACAAAAGTTTGATTCCAGCACCGGGGACAACAGTGGCCGGAGGCTTCATCCTGATGCCCTCAGTGTCATGGCGACCGCCCTTCCTTGCCTCGAGCACACCATCTGGGACTTGTACATGCCGCCTCGCCGCATGCCCGCTCAGCGAAAACAGTTCAAAGCCGCACTCGCGAATGCATTGCTGCAGCCGAAGTACGCTTGTTTGGCCACGCTGACGGTTCTTCTCTGGGATCCTGACCCACGGAATGAAGAGGCGACACTCATCCCAGATGACGACGAGGATCGTCTTAGCCTTGGGATACGAAGGGTCTGCGAGCTCCCGACACTTGTTTCTCTTTTTCTTTGGGGAAAATGGTGTTTATCGCATCGGGCTTTTACACGCTTTGGCCCTTCGGTGAGGTCTGTCTTTGTCGACATGTCCATGACAACGCCAGAGGGAGGGTGGCTGCTCGATGTCTACCCTGGATCCACGGAAGAGGAGTACGACGTAGAGTCAGAATTCGACTCTGATTCGGACGATCAAGGCGATACTCTACCTGATATTGACTCCGAAAACTCGGATGTCGAGGATCGCCTTCCTCGGAGAGCGGAAGCCATCGCGAATCAGGATATACCCGATAAGCAAGTACGGGAAGTGCCAAATCCTGAGACTTTTACCCCTCTGGTGACTTCATTCGCGCAAGCTGTAGCCGACTCGACCTCCTCATCTTACCTTGAATTCGTTGAGATGAGACTCACGACCGAGTTGGCGTCGATGCGGCTTTGTTACCATGGTGGTGCTGTAGGAGAGGACCCAGGACTTGGTGCCCTTCCTGACTTTGCGCAGAGGATCATCAGGGCGGAGAAAGTCGACACGAAGAGATGGAAATTCGATGCTTATGGTGGAATCACGGCGTCTGGATGGAAGATTCCTGTCGCTATGTGGGATGCGATGGAGAAGGTTGTAGGAGCTGCACACATTGAGACAAACGTTGACAGGATGGGGAGGGATTGAGGCGTATATAACACTGCCGGAAAGCAAGGAGGATTTCATTGATGACTCCCAACCGTAGTATGTATTATTCCCTCTGTCTTTCCTGAGGGGTTGTTTCTGTCAAGTTGGACGCCCAAGCCCGACGTCACTAGAAGTCATGGTGGGTGATGGGACGCTCCAGTGAACAATTCCGGGGCTTAGAATAGCCGGAGGAAGAATAAATATAAGAGTCTATAGTTATTAAGAAGATTCTGTATTGTGTTCTACAATACTATAACAGATAGTTAGCAAAGCTTTAGATCAGCTCGGCCTAATAAAGCGGCCAGAATTAATCCTCCAGAAGAGCTTCAATAAGACAGACATGGCAGCTAGTAGACATTAATGCGACCTCGTTGCTTTCTGACATGTTCATGCTTAGAAGATATGTTACTCACAGTTACTTGTTGCCTTCCAAATGCGATAGAGCAGTCACAAGCTCACGTGATACCCTTTATCGCAGCCCAAGACGAAAACCTTGGTAGAGATCAAGAAAGACGAGTTCTCGAGGAACTGAAAACCCGGGGACCATGCTGTTTAGGCATTGAAATCGACACGGGTTTCGGGGCCTTTGACGGGCCCGAACCCGCGATAACAAGCAATGCACGGGCCTAACCTAGTGCTATTTTCAACGTTAAGGCCCTGCCACATCCTGGCTGAAGATGAATTGTGGAGTCTGGCGTCCCTGTGGGATGGCATCTTTTAATGTCTTGGTGTTTTTCGGGTTGACATCCGAATCATGGCTGCTGTGGGCGCATTTTGAGATGGGCTATACTTGATAGGACCATGCTGACGAGGTCGGTTTGTGGTCTAACGTTAGGTTGAAGGGGTTGTGGTGCTTTTTTGAATATATAAGGGTTGAAGCTCCCTGACTGTAGTGACCTAGACACTGAAGCTGGTTCTGATAACCTCGAGCATCTTTCTCACTCTTTTTATACTAGGTATCTCAAGAACGGCTTCCTTTCCGACCTAGCAACTGGCATTCACTACATTCACTACCGTCATCTGCTCTGTTCCACACCTTGCTTTCAAAGACACCAGTGTCCCTTGAGCTCGAGTGCTTCTCCCATCATGTACCGCACAAACGGCCAACCCTATGACGAAGGATATCCATTAGATGATCTCAACCCAGTAAGATATTGACTTCTTGAGTTTTCAAATCCAGCTTTCTAATCTGCTACCTGTAGTCCTGCCCCCCTAGCCCTAGCCAAGACGGTCACTCCAGCCTCAGCTCTTCGAACGGGCAACGATTCGATGCGAACTACGACGATCGACTGAATATCCCCTTATATAGGAACTCACCCTCTCCTTCGGGAATGCGTGAGCTGACCTCAAGTCCTTCCTCTGGCTATTACCCTTTGCCCCCTACCAGGGCTGGAGCCAACGACCCAAGGGACTTTGGGCAATACTCCCTCTCCGACGGGTTCGGCTACGTGAGGCCTTCTTCTGCTTATAGCGACCCGGAAGAGAGCTGGATCCGGAGGCAGCAGCAGCCGGCCCCCACGACCGACGGCCTCAGACGCAAGCCCACTCGCAGGATCAAGCTGGTTCAAGGCTCGGTGTTAAGTGTCAACTATCCCGTCCCCAGCGCCATCGTCAACGCCGCAAGTCCGCAGTACCAAGGAAAGGAAGAGTTTACGTACATGCGCTACACGGCGGCTACCTGCGACCCGAATGATTTTACAATCAAGAATGGATATAACCTACGACCTCACATGTACAATCGGCATACGGAGCTCCTCGTCGCTATAACTTATTACAACGAGGATAAGATTCTTCTGTCTCGTACGCTTCATGGGGTTATGCAGAATATCCGTGATATCTGCAACCTCAAAAAGTCAAAGTTTTGGAATATGGGTGGCCCAGCGTGGGAGAAGATTGTTATCTGCCTCGTCTTTGATGGTATAGACAAGGTTGATAAGAGTGTTCTTGATGTTTTGGCCACTATCGGTGTGTATCAAGATGGGGTGGTGAAGAAGGACGTGGATGGGAACGAAACGGTGGCTCACATCTTTGAGTTTACAACTCAGCTGTCCGTCTCCCCGAATCAGCAACTCATCCGACCAAGTCCTGATGCCGATGATCGGAAGAATTTTCCGCCTGCTCAAATCATGTTTTGTCTCAAGCAGAAAAATACCAAGAAGATCAACTCGCACCGGTGGTTGTTTAACGCCATTGGACGGATCTTGAACCCAGAGGTCGTTGTCTTGTTAGATGCCGGGACGAAACCATCACCGCGGTCTTTACTCGCACTTTGGGAGGGCTTCTACAACGACAAGGACCTAGGAGGTGCCTGTGGAGAGATCCATGCTATGCTAGGCAGAAAAGGTCAGAAGCTACTCAACCCACTGGTTGCGATCCAAAACTTTGAGTATAAAATCTCGACCATCATCGACAAGCCCCTCGAGAGTTCCTTTGGCTACGTTACGGTTCTCCCAGGCGCATTTTCTGCTTATCGTTTTCGAGCCATCATGGGTCGGCCGTTGGACCAATACTTTCACGGTGACCATAGCCTTTCCAAAGTTTTGGGGAAGAAAGGTGTTGATGGTATGAATATCTTCAAGAAGAATATGTTTCTAGCAGAAGATCGCATCTTGTGCTTTGAACTCGTTGCCAAGGCGGGTCAGAAATGGCGGTTGAGCTATATCAAAGCTGCTAAAGGGGAGACTGACGTCCCTGAGGGCGTTCCGGAGTTCCTTGGACAGAGACGTCGTTGGTTGAACGGTGCGTTTGCAGCCTCGCTTTACTCGCTTACTCATTTCGGTCGCATCTACAAGTCTCGCCACAGTCTTTTGAGGATGCTATGGTTGCATGTGCAGCTGGTGTATAACCTCGTCAACATTCTGTTCAGCTGGTTCTCCATATCGTCATACTATTTGACCACCACGGTTATCATGCAGCTTGTTGGTACACCGGTCGTTCAGACATCGCACCACGGTTGGCCATGGGGAGATACCGCAACGCCTGTCATCAATACGTTGATCAAATACACGTATTTGGTCTTTCTTGTGGTCCAGTTCATTCTGGCCTTGGGTAATCGTCCGAAAGGGTCCAAGTACACCTATGTGGCCTCCTTTATGATCTTTGGCCTTATACAGACGTACATCTTGGTGTTGTCATTCTACCTCGTCTATCGGGCTCTCAACTCAAGCTTCTCCGAGAGGGCTTCCTTTGACTCCACGGGAGAGTTTGTGCAGAGCTTGCTTGGAGACGATGTAGCCGGGCTCATCCTCCTGGCCCTCATCACCATCTACGGCCTGAATTTTCTGGCCTCGTTCATGTATCTGGATCCATGGCACATGTTTCACTCTTTACCACAATATCTTGTCCTCGCCTCGACATTTACTAACATTATCATGGTATACGCCTTCAACAACTGGCATGATGTCTCATGGGGAACCAAGGGAGCCGACACCAACGATGCTGCTTTACCTTCAGCGACGGTTGTCAAGGACCAGGATACAAACACCGTCATGGTTGAAGAGATGGAGAGGGAGCAAGAGGATATCGACACTCAATTCCAGAAGACGGTTTATCGAGCTCTTGCGCCTGTTGAGGAAGATCTGACGGTCGAAAAGCGAGACACGGACGACTCGTACAAATCATTCAGAACAGGCCTGGTCATCTCTTGGATCCTCTGCAATGCCCTTTTGGTCGTGTTGATCACGACTGATGACTTTCAGTCACTTGGTATCAGCGTAAGATACCTTTCAATCCTTGTTCCGTGATTAGTGTTGACATTTATTAGAGCGCTTCATCGAGCCGAACACCTGGCTACTTTAGCTTTCTCCTTTACGCTACGGCTGCGCTTGCGACTGTTCGTTTCATGGGGTTTCTTTGGTTCATTGGACGGACTTGTGTTATGTTTTGCTTTACGAGAAGGTAGTAGTGATGAGTGAAAGGGTAAGAGCCACGGGAAGTTGGATAGGTAATAGAATAAATGGAGAATCGAGGAAGCGCGAGCATTGCAGGTATAGGTATAGTGGCCCTTTTATATTATTCTATATTTAGTTATACTAGGGAAGTTGCCAACGGCAGCCCATTGTCAACGCTAGCGGAGCTGATCTTGATGCCTGCGGTTCACGTCTAACTAGCTTGTAACAGCAGCTTGCAACAGCTTGCGGCGGCCTTCAGTAGTCGAGTAGACAATAAACCCTAAGATTAATTGAACAGGTTAATTCTAATCGAATTGCAAGTTAACAGTGTCCCAAACCCATCTTCTTCTCTTCTCATCTCGCTCCCAACCCGGTGTCCAGTGGTGCCATGGTGCCATGTAATACATCTGGCCCCTCACATCCCCCTTCGGCGTTGACATGAGCCTCAGCATCTTTTCCATACCCTCAGGTCTTTTAAGCTTCTCCTCCACCCTCTCATCGATCTCATCGACGCGAGCTGCGAGATAGAGGACTGTGGCGGCGATGCCCGCCGCGATAGGGGTCGCAAATGACGTCCCGGACTTTACCGCTTTCTTGTATCTCGACATAGCTCTCCCGTTCTTGGCAAAAGTCTCCCTTTCAAGCAGGTCCAAGCCCATGCCCAGTGTCATGAAGTTGAAACTGTTCCCTAATTCGGGGTTTATGCCGCCATCTTGGCCATTCCCTGTCGAGGCATGAACGCAAAACACGTAACGGTTGTCACTGGCTGGGAATGATCGGGGCTCATTCCTCCCACTGTTAGAAGCAGCTGCAAAAATCAGACGTGGTGGAGCCTTTCGAATTGCGGCTTCGATCTCGTCCACGATGCTGTGATGCTTCTCCAAGGCTGAGTGCTCCCCTGCGTCGTCTCCGTCGTGTCGAGAAGCTGACTGTGTGAGCCCGAACGACATGGAAATGATATCCACGTCCCATTTATTTACTGCGTGCTCGATAGCCTGTCAGGTTACTGGTGTTAGTATATCAGTCGGCAGTCGACAAGGACTCCCATCTGGCCCTGGAACCAAAGAGTCTTACCTTTGGAATGTTCTGGGCCTCGTAAGACCTCACAGCATTCTGGTTGAAGACTTTGGCGATATATATATCCGCCTCAGGAGCCGACTTGTGCAAAAGATAGGCGCAGTTGGTTCCGTGCAACTCATTGTCTTCGTCTCTTACATCGGCACCAACCCAGCTGTGGCACCACTCTTCCTTGATGCGGCCATCCCCCTTGGCATCTGCTATGCCCGCATGATTAAAGTCAACTCCAGTATCAATGACTGCTATTCGGATCCTTCGTGGGGTTTCGTCTCCAGACTTTGCGCTGCGATGGGCGACGAAATCCTTGTACGACTTATGGAATGTTTCAAGACGTTCCCAAAACTCTTCGGCACTTTGGGGTTTGAATATTGTCAGTAGCTTATTTATTACTGGATAAAAAAAGCCAAGGCCCAGGAGGAAGCTCACGTTGAAGATCCCATCGCAAGTTTAGTGTCGAATAATTGGATGTTTGGTTGACTCGGCTCAATGGATGGGAAAGAAAGCTGTCTCGTCAGAGCGACCTCCTGAAGAGTACCGTCGGTAAATAGGGCTTGCTGAGCAAGTTCATGCCCTGAAACAGGTGGAGGGTTCGGCGTTGGATCCTGGGCGGGAATTGGCTTGCTAGGAGCAATTATGCCCTTCAGTGTCAAGTTGTCGTCGATTTTGAAGAGAATAGTGTCAAAGACCACTTGCCACGCGACTTCCATCTTCTGGCTTGACTGATCCTCTATCAAGCGGCTCCCATACTCGATATGAAAGTCTAAACAACCCAGGGCGGCGTCTAAAAAAGGCAATAACTCGCGATCGACTTCTGGGCCGCAAGTTACTGCTCGGATGTAACCTTCGATCCCATCTCTGAACCGATTCCATGCATCCCAAGAGACTGTACTGGAATCTTTGTCGACTTCCAGGCTAGTCAGATGATCACCCTCTGCGATTTCCAGTAGAGCCTTGGCGAGTAGCACGAACTGGAGAGAAGGTTCCGAATCATCAACATCGTCAATGCTCTCCAGTGAGTATGTATCAGAAAATGAGATGGGTTTTCGGTAACTGGAGCAACTTGCGTTGCTAGGAAGTGAGACAAACGGTGTGTATGTGTCTACAGATTCCAAAAGGTGAACTTGCTTGGAATCCCAAGTCTCGAAAACGTGGTCTGAGTCCAAAGATAGCATCAATCCGAGAACCAACTTGGTGGCAAGAGCCTTGCGCTCTTCGATATCAATGTTGCCACCCACGCTGGAAGTGTTCAACCATCGCTTGAAAGACATTTCCTTTCTGAGACGACCCTCTTCGATTAGACTCCATAGGCTGTGACTTGGGAAGCTCCTCCCATATCTTCGCGGTTTCTGCAGTCTTGGCGGTATAAGAATTGGTATCGTATCTGGAATAGTAGGTTTGTAATGTTCGGACACGTAGAAGTCCAGGTCCATCCCTCGTTGGTGTGAAAAGCTGAGCGCCTCACAGAGTTTTTTCTCTCTGTAAATTCCAGCATGCCCTGGCCTGTTAAACACGACTTAAGTCTGGATGAAGCGGAATCGTATGGCTAGGAGTCGTACTTACTGCAGAAAAAACATTCTAGCATATTGCCATCTGTGAAGCTCTGTGTTGACCTGCGTTCGCTGCAGAGCCTGCTTCTCCTCGAGCAAACACATAGTGAAGAAAAGCGGAACAGGTAGGTTCCCTGTTGCCTTTGTCGAGTCCCAATTTGACACCTCCTCCCACTCCGGTAGTTGTAGCAGAACCTCGTGCTTGGGGTGCTTACAGGACCCGATGTGGGATAGCACAGCACGGCAGGCAGCTTCTGTCTGCTGCTGGAATTTTCGAAGCAGGGAAAATGAAGCAAAAGACTCGCCTGAGACTGGCCTTTTGGTGGTAGGCTGGCAAGCGAGGACATCCAGGGACCCTGCCGACATCTGCAGCGCGTCGACAAAGCTGTTGAATGAAAGGAAGAATTGTGCCATCTTTTTAGCATCTGCAGCCATTCGATGTCGGGTTTCTTTATGGGGTCGCTTTTGACTCGGGTCTGTAAAAGCTACAAAGGCCTTTGCAGTGGCTTCATCCTCGGCGATGTTGAAGAGAAATGGCTTCGGCTTAGACCTAGGGGTTGGGATAAGGTCTAGAGAGGCGGAAGACTTAGGCATGGGCTTGATCCACTGGATAAGTCGTGTGAGCCGTGGATATTTGGCGGATATGCCATCTATCTGTCTAGGGGTGACCAAATTCGGGTTGACTCGACCTTCGAGAAATTCACACAGCCGCTCCAGACGTGACCGTGCTTCCCCAACTGACGGCTGAATATGATCAGAACCCCAACGTAGAAGATCACCTGGATTATCTATAAGACGAGACTCCGTCCTCGACTGTGAAGATGCACCGTTGGTGTCCTCGTCAGGGTTGTCTTTGCGAGAATGCTGGTGTAACTGTGCCTTTCGGGCATCGCTTTTGACTTCATCTTGCAAATAAAGAAGCAAATCAAACCGCAAGATCGTAAATGTCCTTCGAATTTGCAACTCAAGATCGTTAATGGCGTTGCGAAGTTTGAGTGTCCGTGTGCTGCCAGTGTTTCCGACAGCACCAGGCGGGCTGAAGCTGCCACTTCTCTGACGCAGTTCGCTGATCAAAATCCACTCGACAGTGTTTTCAATACCACTGGTAGCAGACTGACTATCGGAGAGCATTTTGCAAGTCGAAGCCCTAAGATAACTCTGTCCACCCCCTTTCCAAGAGTATAACTATTCGAGTGTGCTGGAGTGTCCAATGATGCAATTTATAAGAGGGCTTGGACCGATATGTCGATTCAAAGGAAATGTGTTTTTTATTGTCCGTTGATTCAGAGGAGTCGTTGGGTAGAACACGGCCTCTATCCAGACGCGGTAGGTGTCACTAACGGGGCGTTTTCCGACGTGCGGCTGCGATCAGGCTGTGGGAACCGGCCAAGCTTCACGAGGCTAAATGGAGGCGGGACGGCGGCGGACAGTGTAACAGACGTCGAATAAAGGTCGGGAAATGAAACGAGACTTTGGACGGACAGAGGAGGTCCTGCCTTGTGCGAGGTTTGTTGGATGAGGAAGAAGAATCTCTTGTTCTCGAGATTGTGACGAGCCAAGCCATCCCAGCTGCCGAGGGCCGCAATTGCGGCCAGGTGAGGGGCTGAGGCAGAATTATTAGCAGAGATGTACCTACTAGACTTAGTCTTGTATTTATACATATATGGTGATGTCTAGTGGGAGCACAAGATAAGGATTGAAAGCCGCGTTACTGAAGTCTCGGTTTCTCGATTTAGGTGCGCTAGTTCAACACTTATAACTTGGATCACGATGGTTCAAACATTCTGAGCTACCTTTCTTTGATCAGGTCTACGCTAATGTTATTGGTTCAAATACCATGCGATGCGCCCGGTGAGGCTGACGGCAGCTGGAAACATCGCATGCCTTCTCCGCTCAACCCGACCGGCAACAACAACAAACAAGAAGACGACAAGCACAGATCGAGGTTCTCACACGGCTGGATCTTTTCTGGTTCATTTGTACTTTGCAATGGAAACCCTGGACAACCGAGGGATCCCCGAGCCTACTGGCTCTAACCCTCCCGGGGAATCTATCTCAACCAGGGCCAGCGCCTGCGAGTCGGCCTTTGTCAAAGGCCTTTGCTTGCTGGACTCCGATCAAGAGGACGGGCTATACGCAACTGCCCTACGGAAACTCCAAAAGCGATTCACGAACTGGACAGGCTATCTTGGCGTCTTTGCAGGTGGAAATGGAAGTCTAGATCAGCGCCTGAAGCGTCACCCGCAACATAGCGATCTTGTCGTGGTTGCCTTGAATATGCTGAAGGACAACCTTCTACAAAGTAGACACTGAAAACTATATCGTAGAGGAAACACGCTGACCAAGTTCTAGTTACGGCCGAACCCAGCGACCAAGGCTCAGACGATTCCTCAGATGAGGAGACTGAGAGACGAGAAATCGAACTCGAGGGCATACGGATGTCAATAAATGAGCTTGACAGGCTCGCCATTTTGATCAGACAGTCGTCGACGTCATCTCTCGATGTCCGTGTCAAAGCATTCGCGTCGAAGAGGGCTGCAAAGATCTCTCCCTTTGAGACCAAAGCGATGCTGGCCGTCAATGCACTTTATCCAGACGCACCTGAAAGTCTACGCCAGCACTTGAGCAAGTCTATGGTGCATAGGTATACCAAGTTACTATACTGGCAGTCTCACGACAGGAAACTACGTGCAGATTATCGCCGCCCCAGACACCCGAGAGAATTGCACATAGAACGAACGCCGTCACCTTTGCCTCTCAGAGCAGCTCCGCAACATCAAACTGCCAAGAGTGAGAGCGATACCCGGCCTGAACCTGTAGCCCGGGCTGGTTCTGCCGGTATCTCGTTCCTGTCTGAGACTATTGCGTCAGACCCCGTGTCGCGTTTCTCGCTGCCACCCAAGCCCATGGAGCCAGCCAAGCAGCGAGCTAGCGCAACGACGGTTCAGGAAACAAGAGCACTGTTCCCTAAACCACCTAAGTTTGATGACGGAGATGAGACTGCGCCTTGTCCTCTCTGTCGAAAGGTCTTCCGGAGACATGACTTTACCAACGATGTTTGGTGGAAGTACGTTCTTCGCCTCACCATTCACAAACATGAATGCTAAATACGATGGCATAGATCCCACGTGCACGAGGACTTGGTTCCCTTTGTGTGCGTTGCGACTTCATGCTTGGAGTCTCCCAGCTTTACCCGCCGGTCTAAATGGAGAGCTCACATTAAGCGAGATCATGGCGTGGTTTGGCAGCAGAACACAGGGATTCCACTTCACGATGAAAACAAGGCTCATAGTCTTGATTCTCAAGGAGCATCTGAAAATGCCGCCATCTGCCCGCTATGTTGCTCCTCGCCACTCGAGGAAGCTGAACAGCTCCGGGCTAGGAAGCTACCGACCTCGAGTAAATCTCCTGAGGCACCAAAAACTGGGACCAAAAGGCAAGAGGACTGTCCGATTCGACGTTCCCGAGCAGGGAGATGGTCTAGCAGACCAGAGCTCGCCCACTGCGCTGCCCGCTGCATCAAGGTTGGAGATGAAGCCAACAAAGCACGTGATGATGGCCAATCACATTGCTGGACACTTACAATTCTTGGCCCTCCTGACTCCGCGATTGTCGACCAAGAATCTCGCGGATGGGGAAGACATCGACTTTGCCAGTTCCCAGGCCCCCAGCGATGACTCTAATTCTGGTGAAAGGAGCACTCTGGATGATGTATTCGAATCCAAAGATACACAAGACACCTGGAGCATTGATCTGCAACAGCCTATTGGCGGAGAAAATCCAGTTCAAGCCCCTGAAGAGTTGATAGCGCCACAAGACGAAGATATTCCTTCAACGGAACCGATGGATTGGGCGTTATTTTCACCCCTGGACCCATCTCACGAGGAAGAAGAGGACAAGATCATGAAACATATCAGAGAGAGTCTCCTGAAAGACGCCGCAAACCGTTTCGCCGCTTCCGATCTCCCCAAGGAGGCAAGCGAAGCTGCCGAGACCATGACGAAACAGCTGCCACAAAGCGATGCACCTAGTGTTTTCAGCAGCCCTATTCGTTTTGTAGGATACCTGACCCGAGAGTCTGTGTTTCAATTCTTCAACGCTTCACTATCGTCAGTTCATAATGGCATCTACGCCACTCTGGCTGATTACTGCACTGAAGAGGTTTGGGAGGAGCGTTCTTACCGAGGCTATGGCGGTGGCTTATATTCTCGACGTGTGCTACTCGGGTTGCTTGTTACCTGTAAGCGATCCCTGGATATCCTGAGATGTATTATGCTAGGGGTCTCGGACTTGAACATTCCCATGTCTGCCCACACCCTGAGACATGTCTTTCCAAACTGGGATGATCAGATTCTCGACGTATTTCTCAAGTCACAGAAGGGCTTTAATCCGTGGAGAAAGTTAACATAGGGTACCTAAGGAAGTTCCTCTCGCTCCTAGCCTTGCTTCCCTTTAAGCCTAGTATAATTATTAAAAATTAAGCTTATTTATTAATTTAGATAAATTACGATCTTTATCATCGGGTATCCCGACTTTAATTATAATAAAGAATATATTTCTAATATATTATAGCATTATATCCTAATACTAATATAGTGGCCTTTTTTAAGCCTTTTTAGCCACCTATATCCCGCAGGAGTTAAAGACTTATAGACTACCTATCTATATAGGTATTTAATTACTCGCCTCTATATAAGAAATAAGAAAGAATTATATAAATTACTTATTATTTAACTAGCTTAAATATAAAATCTTAATAAGCTATTATATTATAATAAATATATATATTAATTTTAAATATATTAAAAATTTACTTATTTAGCTTTAATACTTAATCTTATTAAAAGCCTAGGTAAATATATACTATATTAATAGAAATATACCTAACTAGCTCGCCTGGTAAACTATACTTAATTCATCTATTAACTTAAGTGAATTTAAAGTACTCGAGCTCACGCCAGATGCCTCACTACTTGCAACCGTTTCTAGAGACTCTGTCAACTTCCAGTATATGAGCACTCTCGAAATCATTCCGGAGCTTGGGTGGCACCATTGAAATCCGGGATATCTGCCATCTCATACTCTTCGTTGGCGCTTCTCATCGACCCAACGGCTCACCAGACGCTCTTTGAATAACCGACGTGCCAGTATTTTCATGATGGACCTCGAGGCTCTATCAATCGACTCGCCGCAACTGGCCGAAGCGGCATGGGCTGCGCTGGAGGCGGATCATTATGCTGGTTTTGAGCTCAGCGATGGTGGCGACTGGATCTCCAAGGATGAGAAGCAAGTGCTGTGGCTTCCTCCAGAATTCCAGGCATCATGCTATGCAGTGGCCGGGAACGTGGTGGTGATCAGCTGCCAGAGCGGACTCTTGAGATTTGAGTTCCAGTAATCACAAAGGATATCGTGGATTTACCAATCAGCGAGTGGAGGAGTGTTATGGTCTCCTGGCTCAGTTGTCCCATCGGCCTCAAGTATAATACAGAACACATTTTTCAATCTTCCAGCTGAGCTATCTCGGCTTCAGCTATAACAAAGAACGCATTTCCAATACATCATAGCATATATCCCAATGCCAACACAGCGGGCGGAGCGATAAAATTCAAGGCCTAGATACTCAATTCGACAGCTTCGATATGTTTGCGGGAAACTTGCTTCTAGAAGACTATACCCGCGCCTGGCCAACCTCAAGTCGTTAGTACTTCAGGGCAGGATCCAGGTGACAGGTTCTTCTATCCCCATTTGCTTCTCATCCACGATGTTTTGCCCTGGTGCTTCGGAAATTTCATCATCGACATACCTCAGCCCATCCAGGACGCCTTCGTTCATCCCCTTGGAATCGCCGAGTGTTGCCCCAACAATGTCTTCCTCTTCTTGTCTCACTCCGTCCTTGTCCCACCAGATTTTCCGGACCCGAATGCCGAGGATGAACGGAGTAGATCCGTCAAAGCTTGAAGTGAGAGTCTCCTCGTTCTCGTACGAGACGCCCGCGCCGGCAGCGGCGCCCGAATGGGGGTCAGTCGCAGCGGCCTGGTTGTTGACCTGGTTCTTCTTGGATAGGACCTTGGATAACTTGGCGCCCTCAGTCCACATTAGCCCAGTAACAAGATACACAGGCTTCTTTCGCTTCGTGTTGTTGATGTGAAAAGCGACATTGTCCATCTCGAGGGCCTGCTTCATGTACTCGGGCGTAGGGATAAAATAGTGGATGAGAAGTTTCGGGACTGTTAGGACCTCATCGTTCTCGCGCTTTCGCAAGAATGAGAACATTGCGCCCAGCCCGTCGCTACCGAAAATCTTGGCCCAGATGCTACCCTCGATACCTCTCAGCTCCTTCAGTGTGCGACTGAACCCCGTCTTCTCGGAACGGAACGTTTTCTGGGAAGCGGGGATCTCAACAGTATCGCCGCAGTCGAGCGGGGAAAGGACGCTGTTCAGATCGATGCCTCGCAGCACAGAGCCCAGCTCGAGATGGCCATCGGGTGGCGGGGGGATATTGAAGTCGGGGCATAAATGGTAAGACGGTTGGGGGCTAAAAAGAAGCCATGGTGGTTTTGAAAGAATTGCTTGGTGCTAAAAAGGCAGAGATACTAGGTTGTCTATGCGTACCTACATGATGTTAAGAGGGAAACGCTGCCAATAATGGCGAGCAAGACAAGGCTTTAGGTAGCTATCATATCCTTTGGGTAGCTGAGCTTATGCAGCTCTCTCAAAAGCAATGCAGGTAAGCCACTGCTAAGAAGTACCCCAATTTCTGTGGCCATTCCACACAAACAGTTGTACTGTTTAACTCATGTAGGCAGGGATTTGGCGCCTAAGCTCGTCGACTGTCCGTGTTGTGAAAGAGATCAAGAATCTAAGCTAGACCAAATTGTGGTATCTGCTATATAAGTCCGGAGTCTCAGCAAGTTCAATCCGAATCATGCCATTGTCCGAGATTGCCATCAACTAAGTTAGATCTCTCACTAAAACCTCTCTATAATCAACCCCCCATCCAGGGGTAAGTTCAGGAGAACAAGGACTTGGTGCGTTATCAGTACGTGGTGTATAAATTGGTTGAGACGTCCTATGAGATGATAAACTATCCCTTTAAAAATTGTGCCTGGGAGTTTGAACTCTATCCATATAGTTCGGGGGGTTTCGATGACGCTGAAACAGCCTTTGTATTCGGCATGTGTGTCTCTTCCTGCACCGGGGACCCTGGTGTAGGACTCGGAGTAGCCTGGTTGACGCTTCGACGACGACCGAGTATACGCAGTCCAAAAACTCCCAGAACAATCAGACCGATGACAGCCACACCGCCGACTACACCTCCCACTATCGCGCCGACAGGAGGGCCCGAATGTCCATCAGTTGTACCATTGGTTGGCCCATTGGTTGGCCCAGATATAGTCGAGACGGGGTTTCCGTCGACTAGAACGAAGGTGGAGAATTCCCGTTCCTCGAAGTTTCGTGTAGTTGCGATTGTGATGTCAGATGAAGCTATTGTCGAGTGACACGTGTAATGGATGATGCCGCTACCGAGACGTACCCGGAGACAATATGGAGCATCGGATGAAGTGCTACGAATAGAAGCGTCAGTCAATTTGGTAAGCTAATTCCTGGGCTTTCAAACTCACCAGGCATAAGTGATCTTGTTAGCGCGACACTTGGAGTCGCATAGCTCTGTATTGAAATATGCCGAACTATCAAGACAGGTTTTGCGGAGGTTGGACCACCCGCAGAAGACGCGGGCATGTGCTGCCAACTCCCATGTACAGCGCCGCCATGTCTCGCATACCAGAGCCGGGTCGTCTAGACTGTCATATCCGCAGGTGGCATCAGGCGCAACCGTGATGGTGAGTGTGCCCGAACGCAGCTCGGCAAAGTCAGACGCGGCCTGCCAGATCTCGACCTGTGGGGCACTGGTTGCTGTAGCTGCAGGTGATGCTATGACAGCTGTGTTTTCAACTAGGATGAGAAACACGGCGGTCCTCAAAGAATTCAGGAGACGCATTGTGAAGCGTGCAGCAAGACTGGTGACAAGGTTGGATGACAGGGAGATTTTCATGTCTCCAGCGGGGGAGACTCGCCTTGACTAAGTAGCACTTCAACTGAGTACATGATACGTAAGCTCTATTGTGGCTTCTTCCAGCTGAAAGGCATTACACTATGATAGACGAGTAATATTCTATCTAACCCGCCATCTGTAGGCATTCTCAGAACCGAGCTCACGCCACTAGATACAGCGAATCAGGGTGGTTCCTATAAGTCATGCCAAGCCTCATCATACTGAGTCTGGATGCATCTGTCATCAGCCAAACTCTTGGCTACATACCCTCGTTGGCTACACGCTGCAAGTATTTATGTAGGCTTGGGCTACCCCGCCCCTTTCAGCCCCTTCACTTGTCTGTCTAGGCATTCTTGCAGCAAGTGTAAGGGCGAAGAGGGCGCTGTCAAGCGCTGAAGGAGTCTTATGATGTATGGTCAACTATTCGTGTCTTACTATCACACCCGTGAAAGAGCTTGTCATGACGGAAAGGCTTGCGGAAGTGGCGGGGAAACAGATGCATCTAGAACCGTCTCTCTTCTCTACATTTCCAACCCACCTCGATACGCAAACCACATGTCAATCACCAGACACCCATCTCAGCTAGGTACTGCCCTCTACTTGTTTCCACCCTCTCCCTCAAAATACGGATCAAAAAGGCATCAATGGCCGAATAAACTGACCAAATCTTTCAGGAAGGCCATCATGCCAAACATCCATCGGCTGGCCCGTGATATCATTTCCGTAGCCCACTTGCCGGTAATAAACCATGACACGCGTGGCTCTCCCTGTTGCTGTACGCTGGTAAACCTCAGCCCTAGATCCAGAGTTAGTTTCAGGTAGTTAAAAATACAAGGGCATTGTTGCTCACTGGTAGATTGTCTCTGCGGAGAGAAGATCGACGAGGCTGTTCCAGCCTAGATACAGATGACGCGATCTGTGGACAGCTTCAGCTCGCCATCTAGTGCTCGGGAGCTGAGGTGTATAGGTCGAGGACTGTACCCAGGGCCGTGTTCTATCGGGGGATGTGTTGATGCAGTGACGAAAGTCACTCTGATCAACATGTGCTCTATCCCACGAGATTCCACCAGTACTCAACAGGAGATACAAGTCCCGGATGAAAATACTAACATCGACGGACCAGAGAGAACGACTAGTATGCTCAGGGTGAGTGTAGGCTCGTAGTCTAAGCACCCATCCCCACTCAGCTGTCCAGTCGTGTTCAGGACCGGCAGAGATCTCACGCGCCCCAATCTCCAGTGGCCCACCATTCATTACGAGTCGAGGACCTAGAGGACCCGTGAACGCATTAAGGTTGTCTCCAGAACGAAGTCTCCGGCGTAGTCGAGCTAACCACGCGTTGCAATATGGCCTTATCGTTGACCTCGAGGTTCTCCTTCGTATCCAATTCTGCAAGCCCACATTTCGAGAGCGTTGTTCAAAACTTGAATAAGACTCATTCGATGGCTCCATGCAATCTGAGTGGTTATACGCAGACGTAGTTGGCATCCTCTCTAACGTCTCGTATGTGGGCGGCGCTTCAGAACCCCCACCAGCTGAATGAAACGAGTCCATACTATCAAAGATACGGTCAAGTCTCGTAGTTCACTTCCAGATTGGAATGAAGATGGTCTTTCCTCGGGCTTTCTTACCGAATGGCGTAAGTCTCTTGCACGAATGTAACACGATGAGTGAATGATGCGTAGGTGTTTATCTGCCCGGGGCGTCGATAGATGATAAAAGTACATGAGGACAGATAGCAAAAAGGTAAAGACAAATAAATCAGAATCTGATAAGATTAGGTTTGTTGATGCTTCGTGCCCGCATCTACACGGCTGCTTATCGCAAAGTTTCAACATCAACCACTCTACTTACCACATTGTGTGCTGCAAACTTATTACCCGGGCCGGGAAAGTAACGAGACACTAGTATAATAAATTAGTACATGCCCCTCAAGATGGTTAATAAACTATAATAAAAGGAAGTAAAAAAGGCCTAAAGTATTGCTATTTTTTATTATATCACGTTAAACTTTATATAAATATTTTTATTATCTTTTAGAAGATTTAGTCTACCCTCTTATTCTACCCATTGTCTTGTTCATTTCTTTTACTATTATCTACATCTCATCAACATGAGGGCGGACATTGGGAGTAGGGCACCACTGGCACCTTGCGGTTGGTGTTGCATTGCTTGTTGTCGTATCAGCAGTTACGGCACTTGATGGCCGAGTCCCTTTGCACACACCACTGAGAAGCAGGAACATTCGCCCGGTTTGAAGGACGTTCCAAGCTCTCTGGAAAGAAACGCTAGCTCCCACTAGAGAAGGGGTTAAAGATGCGAGAACAAACGGGCATCATAGGTCAGCATCTCTGACCTTTAATACATTTACGAAACGTAGAAAGTGTCATGTCCTTTTCTAAAGGGATACTATAATAATTCAGCTTCAAGAGAGCCCTTTATAATCCTCTCTTTTCACCCACTGATAAGCTTCAACTCTCTTAAGACTTCTCGGCCGATACGAGATCAAGAATTCCTCCCCATCCCTCCGAACCTTGACCTGAGTCTCAGCATTCACATCCTCGTAGGCGACGAGGATGTCGGGGTTTGAGAGCCGGTCTTCCGCCGACACTATCTCATCCCCGGCCATCAGCCCAGCCTGTGCAGCCCTGGAATCCAGCATTACCTTGGAGATGAAGGATCTGCCGTCTTTGACTTCCTTCTCGAACCCCACCTCGTATTGTTCTAGCTCCGTCTTCTGGACCGTCAGGTAAGGACTCAAGCTGTTGTCAGGAGGCACCACCAGCTTGGCGTCTGCCATTCGTTCGTATTCATCTCGTGCAGACTCAAGTTCTCCCTCGAGCACATCAAGAAGACCCTCCAGGCTATCGCCCTGGCCCAACCGTGTTCGGTCCAAAAGCTTTAACACAACATCATCGATGCTGCGCGTGCCATTTGATCTCTCTCGAATCTTGGCATCGAGCCTAATCAAGAAAACCATGCCTCTTCCATATGGCACCCTCTCTATATGTTCGTTCTCTGAGCTTCGGTCCTCGACCTCTGCGTTGGTGAGATTGATCATGGGATTGGTGTAATATGCGGTAGCCATATTATTCAACCCTCGTATAAACCGATCAAGGGTGAAGATTCCAAGGCGATAAGGAAGCACGATGGAGTAGTAGTCCGCGAGACCCTCAACGTACCATGTGACATCGTCATCACCAGACAGCGTTGGCCAAGTATGGACCATCTCGTGGGACAGGAGAATCTGAAAGCCCTCCCAAGTGTTGTTTGCACCCATGGCGTAACTGAACATGAAAGAACGTAAAAGGGCCGCCGCACCCGTACCCGAGCTGCTCGCACTCCCTCGCATGAAGATCCGATATGTCGGCTCGGTATCACGGAAGAAGCGCCGCATGTATCGGAAGAGGGTTTGCGTCCACTCGGCAAGTTGTAACACCTCAAAGTCGGGCTGTCCGAACCAGTAGAAGCCGAAATCTTCGCCAACTGTAGATGGATGGCTATGTAGCGATGGCCCGACGGCAAAATGACTCTCCGATACCAGCTTTGTGCTTCCTATCTTTGTGACAGTTCCAGGTCCCTCGCCATATGCCCACACAGCTCGCGTGCCATCTGGCGACTCCCTTAGATTCCAGGAAAAGTTGATGGTGTATGTCTTATCCTCGGGAGGAAGGACAAAGACAGACATACCGGCGCCGTTTATGCCGTCATGGTCCCGACGAAGATCCAAGAGGGCTACAGTAGGCGCTGAGTCGTTGTTGATATGGGTAGCGCTGTACGTCACAGTCACGTTGCCTGTCGTCTTTCGTGCGACTTTCCAATAGCGTTCGCCATCAATGGCATTCTCCAGAACAAGAGGAATGTCGCCCCCGGAGTCTGAAGCGTGTATTGCATCGGCACTCGTATACGGCGGGACTGGGAATAATTCTGAGACATCTGACAAGCTGACGAGAGTCGTGTTGGCTGTCAGGTCGGGCCTCTCGATGACTAGATGCACATCAAGTGACTTTGGTGTTCTACCCTCATACTTTGGGGTGACTGTAATGTTGAGAGAGGGAGGAGGGTTTTGTGCCATTTTGACGACACAGCAAGGGATTAAGAAGGGTAGGGTATGGATATTGAGGCTGTCGTGAAATGACGGAGTTCAGCAGCGGCGATTTATAGGATAACATCATGGGATCTCAAAGGCTTGTCAACGAGCTACGGGAGGTGATCCGAAGGGTTTGAATTAAGGGGTTCGTGCGTGCCTGGTAAGTGTCAGTATACGACCTAGCCAATAGAAATGACGCTCTAAGTTGTACTAGGATTGAAGCTTAATGACCAATGCCACTATGAATGACACCCCATTTAATATGAGTCATATTATCTATTCAGTCTATTACATACTCAACTTCCCGTGGCTCTTAGCCTACTGGGGGCTGCAGGACTAGTCACACTCTCCTTGATATCATCTGAGAATGGGCTTACCAACATGTATTCATTCGCAATGAGCCCATCATCATCTTAATTGGCCTACTGTGGTTGCTTTAAATACAGAGCTGGGCAAGTCTATCCTTGACCGCACCCACAAAGTTTAACCCCGTCTCAACAGGATCGTCATTGATAACTAAAGCTTCTCCAAATCCATTCTCCAGAACAGTGAGACAGGAAACGACAAGTTGTGTTAGTATATCTCCTGCTGCAAAAGGGATGGCACTCTTTGCGAGAGCAACTAGCACCTTTTGGATGTCTCGTGGCGCTAGCCAGTTGTGTTGTCCTGTAGCGTCTACCTCAAAACCTAGCTTCGCAGCTTCTGAGATGAAAATGGGTGAAACGACTGGAGGATCGTTAATGGAAGGTTGAATGACCAATGGCTTCCACAGGAGCAATTCAATCATGCAGACACCTAAACTATAGATGTCGTGTCCCATACTATACTCTACCTCGGCGAGCTCCAGATGGCGGGTTGGATGTTGATAAACCTGCCTCCACCATTGTGTTTCTCCTTGCATTGTGGTCGCATTCGTGGCTCGACGGACAAGCTGCCAGTTGACGAGAAAGATTCTTAGTGCTGAGTCGGCTGCTCCGGAATCAGACATGACAATGGTGTTTCCACTGTTGATATTCTTATGAACGAGGTGGAGCTTGTGAACTTGGAAGACTGCGTCGGCAAGCTGAATGCACATCTCGACACGGCTACTCAGCGATAAAGCCTCGGTCGACGCTATGAAGGCCCTCAGCACGCCTTTGGGCTCGAGGTCGCTCTTGACATCGAAGATGAGCTCGAAGTCTTCAGTCTCCAGATTGTTTCTGTAGCCCACAAGATCTAGAATCCCCGTCGCCTCGACAGCAGTTGTCAAATTCTTGGCCAGAAACTTGATATCGTCCTCAATGTCCTGCACACGAGCAGGCGAAAAGCCGCCGTATGGACGGGACTCTCGGAGAAACAGACCGATCTTTGGTTTCGTCTTGTGATATCCTCGCGTCAGACATCCCTTGCGTATACATACACGGTCCGCAACCTCAACGACGTGGTTGCCGACCCATTGGAACACGTCTGCCGATAGGAACACGTTCGCTGGGAGCCTCTCCGAAGCCTCAACTGCCTTCACCGTGTCCTCGAATTGTCGGATAACCCTTTCTAGCCCACGCGTGCTCTCCTCAAGGGCCTTGCGCGGCCGATCCGCCACCCAAAACCGCCTCAATCTCCCATACTTCTCCACCTGAGCGACATACTGTTTAGCCTCCAAGATGCGTGTCTGAATGTCGATAAAGTCGCGATCGAGTGCAGATTGGATTGCGGCATCTATGCGGGTGCTGTTGCACAGTTGGTTCCCGACTGTCCATTGAGCTAGGAGTTGCGCACTGCGTGTGGTGAAGGCGGAGAGATCCCCGGTCATGAGCCGAGGGTTACGGGCGGCGGAAATGCGGACACTGAGGTCTTGACCGGTGTGGATGAGAGTCTCAAGGAACGAAGGGACTGCGAGCGCAAGGCCAACGATCTCTGGGCCAGCCATGATGAAGAGGGGACTGCTGTAGCGTTGGACTTTTGAGATCTTTATCGCGTTACGCGCTGATGTCTGTGTATGATGGATGTCGGAGTTGCTGATCATCTCGGAGCTGCACAGGTGTGGTGTGGCTTCGCTGACCCTGTCCTCCAAGCACCGAATCACGTAGATGTAGCAAATGGGATCACAGTTATCCTGAACATCCTGCAACGTGACAAGCGCGCTGCGGCTGAAATTTAGGCCCGGATGCAGATACGCGTTTCTGCCCGGCAATTTCATGGCTCGAAAAACTTGTTTTCTACTCTTAAAAACAGAGCCCTATATCCCAGCCGCGGCGCGATGGAGGTCCCTGACATTCCGCCAATCCAGAGTGTTACGGTTGACTACGTTGGGCCAGAGATAATATTCTGTCACTTCGATGCCGAGACGAAAACCGAGGTTCGCTGGGCACAGAAGCAAGGAAGGAGACTGGTTGAGCCCGGGGAGAATCAACAAACAGGGTTGATTGGAGGTGGGACTGAGGCTCAAGTCTATAAACAAAAAGCGCCTTCAGGCATCTAATAACGATGGCTTGCCTCGCTATAGAGTCGTCAAGGAGCTACGTTTGTTGAGCGGGAGGAATGCCTCTCAGGAAATTGACAAGAGGCGTAAGCAAAGCATTAACATCTTTGCTTTCTTCTCACAGGTTTGTTCATTTAGCAATATCTTACGACAAGCTGACACTGGCGCGTAGTGTACTGAACCCGGCGCCGAATATCTTGTCAAATTCGACAGCTGGTTTGAGTATGATGGCCAGACTTATATCGCCATGGAGCATGTTCAACACGGAGACTTGACGGCATGCGTACAAGAGGCTCTACCGCATGTGCAAGTCCTTCGAATTGCTTGGCAGCTGTTTAAAGGCCTAGAGCTGCTTCACAGTAAGGGGGTTGTCCACCGAGATCTCAAACCGGAGGTGAGTACTAGTGTAACTTTTTAGTGATGAATTTGCTGAGGTGTGTTATCAGAATATATTAGTTGTCAGCAAAGGGCCGGGCTGGCATATCAAGCTGGCCGATTTTGGTACAACCCATCCCTACGGGAAACGACGGAATCAGTTTGGTACTAACAAGCAAGCTTAGGCACCTGCAAGCTAAATCTCCTGTCGGTGACAATCGACATATCCTACAGCGGCACGAGAGACTACATGGCTCCCGAAGTGAGAGACCTCCCCGATAACGGTGAACTGGTTCTCAAAAACTCGATTCGGGAAAATGATAGACATGTTCTCTGCTGGTCTAGTCATCCACGAGTTGCTTTCCGGCAAGCGACCTACTGGCGAGACGGGGGAAAAGAGGCGACGAGTAATCGAGAACTTAGCGTGGCCTGAACTTCCGGACAATCTCAATAATGACTTGGAAAGATTGCTTAGCTGGCAACCGAAACGTCGGCCTACTGCTTCCTACATGTCGGGAATACTCAGTAAATGGAGTATTAATGAGGTGTGTCCGAAACATCACTCCGCTTTAATCAAGTGCTCATACGTTCTAACATCTATCTAGCACCAAAGTCCCGGGGTTAATTCCACTTCGGATGCCACTTCCAGGCTCGCCACTGTCGAATCGTTGGTACGCGATGAAGAAAATGCGTCGCGGAGATGGGGACGACGTTGGAAACAGACATTGAAGCGCTTTGCCAGAGCGAGAGAACACGGCAATATTGGCGCCAGCTCCGAATCCGATCTCGGCGAACTCAATAACCCACCCTCGTCCAACTCTGGCGGTGAGAATTTTGCTATTGGTATCGCCCTCAGTCACGACATCAAAGAGAACAACCGTGTTGCGAATTTACACTTGACAACAGAGTTGCCATACAGCGGCCAGTCTGAACAGTTACCCTTCTTCAAAGACTATTACTCCCAGGATGACATCCACCCCGGTGACACAGTCAGCGTCCTCTGGGCTTATCAACCGCGGGCTGCGGATGAGTTCTCGTTGGAGAGAGGGGACATGCTGAAGATAATTGGGCTATGGGATGATGGATGGGCAACAGGCATCATGCTCAACGAACGAGCCGAGGAGTGGGAGGTGAAACGAGGAGATAGTAGTCCGTCAGCAAGTGGAGAGATTAAGGCGATTCCACTTGTTTGCGTTTGTTTGCCTCAACACTGGAGGGGGACCATCGAGGGAGAATCTAAAGTCGAAGCATAGATGGAAAGATAGTTCCATCATCATTCCATGCAAACAGTGATACACTTTGATGAGTCCATAACACAGACTGGTTGGATCGATAATGTTACATAAACCAAATTGTCCTATTCTATATAATTCCTGATATTCTGGCCTAGTTATCCCATCAAGTGTCGGGTTTCAACTATAACAAAGAATACATTTCTATATAATTCCCAAATCTCAACAAGCTCAACCAATAAAATAGTCCTTGCCACGATAAAGCGGACAGCAGCAGCGAATTGGCCACGTAGGCATTGATTTCATACTGTTATTTTTCTACAAATCTGTTCTTTGTTATACTTAAAGCTGAGATAGCTCAGCGAGAAGATGGCTATTTTTTTACGCCTTGTCTAGCTCCCCACTACCCTTTACGATTGTTCTTCATAGCCAACACACCTACAGCAATGGCGTAGAGAAGATACATCGCTACCGTAAGGATAGCTCCCACGGGGTGCGTTCTGCTCTTAGCCCCGGCAAACACCTGATATATCCGCGGCGTGTTGGTATACATAGGCCAATAGAGAGTCAGTGAGGCGTATACTCCAAGGACTGAAAGATGGACGAGGCGTAGTGCTGTGCTTTTGGCCCAGTCCCAACAGGGCTTGAAGGTGATATCGTCAGAATACATCCCCATCAAAATGTTGAGGTGGCATATGATGGGATGATAGACCAGTAAATATGCCAGTGGTTTGTTATCTTTAAACCAAAAGTTTGCGATAGGTCGCTCTGGCATGTGGACTGCGCGTTTGGTGTTGTTGTCGATAATCGTCTCAAGGAATGTCCCTGCGAGAAGCCAAAAAGGATGTATATGCCATCGTCACGCAACTGCCCATCCAGGAGCTGTTAAAGTAGTAGTCAAACTTGGTAAGATTGCAAATACTTTGGTCTCCTTGGATCGCTTGGGACCTGGCTCTGACTGGCGATTCGTTGGTTTGTGTGGCGGATATTCGTCCCCCCTCACAAGACCAGACATTGGATTGGGATTCCAAGCTGTGAGCTAGGGTGATGGAAGAGGTTCTTGTGGGAGGTAGAGGCCAGGAGATAGTATCTTGTCGTTGCACACTCTGAGAAAGGTGTGTAGCAAAAGACCGTACGACCATGACTACTGGTCCTAAGAGGAGCAGTACAGGCAATGTCTGACCGAACGACCACTCGTTTGCCTCTTGAACGACACTATCCTGTTTGGAAGACAGCCTTGCTCCCATCACACGAATCGTGCCCCAAAGCAGAAGGCCGAAAAGCCAAGAAAGCTGTTCTCAGGTTAGCAGGCGGAAACCTCAAACGCTTGATCAGTTGTTGCTAACCTCTGCAACTATCGATGTGAATAGGTCGATGTGAATTCGAAAGACAAGACACCATGCCAGGACAGGCCTTACAACTAGATATGTCCAGAAATACTGTCGTCTGCTGGCCCACTTGGACTCGCCGGGCCTCGCCGCATAGCTTGCCAACTTGGTGATGAATCGCCCACTGAACGTAGCGATGGGTTCTCTTACACGCCGAGTCAGTGCTCCAGATAAAGAAGGTACTAGCTTCAGAATGCGAAACGTAAAACCAAGGGCTAGAAAGATCAGAGATATGACCATGCCTTGGAAAGTAGCCGTCTCGCCGATGCTGTAACGGATGTGGTACGGCGGACGCTCGTCCTTATCCTCTGGCGGCCACCACCATGCTGTTTTGTTGGACCAGCATTCTGAGCGACTGCAAACCTCTTTCCAAACTTTCTCGTTGAGAGAAAACGCCAACTCAAAGTCAAAAGAGCAAATAGCAGGCGAGCCCGGGTAGACTGTCGGAGTATCGTCACGCCAGCGAATCAAGGGGTCTCCCCAGTCAAAGAAACCGACCGGAATTGTAGCTACCATGAGCATCACGAGAAACAAGAGGGAGAGGGAGATCCGAATGTGTCTCTCCCATACCCTCTCGTGGATGTGGGACGTTGCAACGAGTCCTGAGAGATGGATGATGCTGGAAAACCAAGCGAGGTAGACCAGGATTCTCCAGTGGAAGGCGTCAATCCCACAAGGGAGTGCAATGAAGCCGGTAATGAGGACACAGATACCCGTGAGTAACTGAATATCGGCCATGTTGGTGATGCACTAGACGGCAGTCAGCAAGGCATCAGAAACTTATCAATACCTAACTTGCTTAGACATACTGAGGTGAAGCACCGCTCGATAGAGTCATGGAAGAAAGAACAATTGCGACTTCGTTTCCTCTTTGACCAGCCCATCAAACTCCTTAGTTGGGAAAGAAATAAGCTGTCGATAGGGTTGATGGTACGTGGGTGATGTGCCTGTTGCGATGTCCGACCATTCGGCTCCTCGCAAAATGAGAAAGAAGAAGTCTCTGACGGCAGTACCTGATCGATCTCGTCGAAGCAGACTAGATAGTATACCAAGAGCAGGAGAAAAGCAAGGTATGCGTTTCCGACGAAACCGATTACGACCTAGAGCATCCTGTAAGTTATCGGCGGGAAATCTGGCAGACAAGGTACAAACCCCAATGCCGGATATGTCGTTATCCGCTTCCAGCAAGCCTGCTGAAGGCTGCTGGCAATCAAATGGATGACACTGTCCCATTGTCGGTAAGCATTGGCAACAGGAGACGTCTGAAGACGTTGCAAGGTCTAAGTGACGTAGTTGGTTTATGCCGAGATTTTCTTTTCAATTCAGCCTCGGGAGTTCTTACACGTAATTTCAAAGCCCCCCGCCCCCCTGAACACGACTTCTTTTAGTTCGTCACTTCTCTGTCATCCCCTCACGGTCCACTCTGCCGATCCGGATCGGACTAATAATAGCTGGCAACTCAGCTACCCCAGGGCCAGATATAAGACAGACGCGTCATGTAAATATGTTTCGGCTATGTAAGATTTAAGGCTGAGTTTCGGGTGTTTTACTCTTTACAGCATGTATCAACACTACTGTCTTGGTTAGCACCTATCAAATGGCATTCCGTGTTAAGGTTAAAAACAACTTTGGATTATCAAAGCTGAATGTCCGAAGGTACAAAACTCAGCCACACGTCAAATTCGGCAGGAGTTCGGACCTTTCAGCTACGAATCTGACGCTTGGAATGCGAATGCAGTTGAAAGACCGAGAGGAGGACGCCATGGGCTGGAAGAGGTAATTCCCGGCGCTCTCAGATAAAGATCCAAGGTCACCTATATGGGGAGATATAGGATAAATAGGGAACATGCCCAGCACTCTTCACTCACAAACTCATCTTATCCTCACATCCATCACTTCTCAAACCAAGTTCAACGTTCAAAAAACCCTCAAGACCGACCTTTGAGTACCCGACATGAAGTTCACAATTCCGCTCGTCTACATGGCTTCGGCAGTCAGTGCAATTCTATCCTGCTGTCCTAGATGCGAACATTGCTGCCCCTACAAGTTGTTTGATACTGCGAAGCGTGAGTCAAAGAATTCGACTGATTTTACAAGAATATGATACTAATTCATCGACGCATCAGGGTTCTCACTGGAAGAGATGTTTGGTTTCGCTTCTTGTCTCGCAGACCGTGGCGTGTGCTCCGAGAACAGCACGCAGACCGTCCTGGAAACTTTCAAGATTGATTCTACTCTGTATGATGATACCCTGGACAACAACACGGCCGATGCTGTGGCTATCTGCATTCTCGAGGCGGAGGGGACTAAGATCATGGGGGATGCTTGTTAAGTTTAAGTGATGCTATGGGTGTGAACATCTGATGTTTAGTGAGACCGCCCGTACCGCGCATTTAGAGGGATGGAGATAGTAGCAAGGACTAGTGCCTTCAATATGAAATACAACCACCGGTTATGTCTACTATAGCTTTGAGACTTGGTTTCCTCCTGCTGTGAGCGGTATATTCTGCAATGCTCGTCTCCCCCTTGATCCCTCCATCAAGTCATTCACTGGTTTCCCATTCTTACCCAACGACCTCCACCTCCAAGCCTTTACAGCCGGTCTATCCATGCCCTTTCCTTCAATTATATCCACGATCCAACTGCCAATGGTGGGTAGATACTTGAACGCATGGCCACTGCCCGCCGTCACAACCATGAGACCTTGTTTCTCAGGGACTCTATCGATGACAAAGTGGTTGTCGAAGGAATCAGTGTACCAACACAACCTCGTCGTGGAGATATCGATGTCTGTCAGTTCAGGCAGGTACTCGTCTGTAAACTTGCGGATGACCTCGACGGCTTTGGCGGGAACCTTGCGGATCTGCTCATCCTCCGTCCATCGTGTGACGGGAACACTGCGCTCACGACCATCTGGCTGTACCCGTGGGTTGGTGTACTTTGTCCCCCGATATCCGATCTTCAAGTGACCTTGCTCATCGACGGGGAATCCGTACAGCCCAGCATCAGGTCCGTCGGCGATCTTGAAGGACCAAGCTGGGAAGTTGGATGGAGAAAAGCGCTCTCGAAGGGTCTCTGGGAGCTTGAAGATGATGACGGAGCCCGCTGTCGCCTCGGCTAGCCCGTCTAGAGACGGCACCAAGCTTGGCGTCCAACCTCCACACGCGACGATAGTCAATGCGGCATGGTGTGTCTTTCCATCGGCAGTTTGAACACCTGCTATCTTGGCACTCCCATCTTGGACCAAAGAAGTCACTTTTCCCGCGACGGGGTCCAAGATGAACCGGACCCCCAGACGCTTTGCTTTGTGCAGGGCAAACCGACAAGCCTTGTCTGCTAAAGTGATACCACCGGTAGTATCCATGACGCCTAGCAGCTTTTTAGAAAAAGGCTGTATTCTTGCTGCGAAGCCCCTTTCCTTAGCTAAGCGCATGTGATCTTCATTGTTATTCACAAGCTGTGTGTCGTGATACCCAACTTTGTTCATGTTCTCGATGGTTGCCTTCTCAAATTCGGGCAAGGTGTCTGCGTCGGTGCATGATAGGTCGCCGTTGTTGATCCAGAGATCATCACTCGAGGACATCCCGGGAGGTATAGCTGGGCCACCATGTCGGAGTTCTTCGGTCCAAGAGTTCCATCCCTTGATAGCCTCCAAGCTGAGATCTTGATATATGGTCTGTGAACCATAAGCCGCGCGAATAATCTTGTTGATGTCTTGATCACGGCCAACAGTTAGTAACGGCGAATATTGAAATTGGGACATAGGTTGCTCACCAGCAGAAGCGGCATCGCAGCCTTCAAAGTACGAGTAGAGAGTCTTCTCGTAGGGCTGTTTGTCGAGAAGTGTCACATTCGTGTATCCTCGCTCCGCCAAGTGAATGGCAGTGTGTCAGACAATTGGCTCCACAGGGATCATTGATGGCACCAGTCAATTGATGAGAATTATCTAAGGAGCAAGAACTCAATGGCAAGACGCGTTGAGTCATGCAGCTCTTTATACACAAATGAAAGTGTTGCCTGATTAGGCAGTCGCAGCTGCCTGCAGGCAGCTGCACTAGTGGGGCCAGGGCTTGATATGCGACACAC